>VZSF01003003.1:390129-431060 GCA_013398295.1 Chionis minor
ATTAGCCCACCTCTCAAGCCTGTCCAGGTCCCTCTGGATGGCATCCCTTCCCTCCAGTGTGTCAACCGCGCCACCGAGCTTGGTGTCATCGGCAAACTTGCTGAGGGTGCACTCGATCCCACTGTCCATGTCTCCAACAAAGATGTTAAATAGCACTGGTCCCAGTACTGACCCTTGCGGGACACCACTCGTCACTGGCCGCCACGTGGACATTGACCCATTAACCACAACCCTTTGAGTGCGGCCATCCAGCCAGTTCCTTATCCACCGAGTGGTCCATTCATCGAACCCGTGACTCTCCAATTTGGAGACCAGGATGTCATGCGGGACAGTGTCAAATGCTTTGCTTAAGTCCAGGTAGATGACGTCCGTTGTTCTGCTGGGAGCAGGGCAACACAGAAACAGGAATGGACATTTAAGTCCATTCAGGGTGTGACTAACTTCATGGTGCCTCGAGTAGATGCATATGTGCTGTGGTACACAGCAGGCTTTTAGTGGAGCACATAGTGGGCTTACAGGGATATTCAGCCAGACATGGATCACTTGGATGAGTGAAGGGAAGAAAGCAGAGCCCAGGGGACCTCAGGATGGGACCACACCATGCCTCTGTCTTCTGCTATGCACATAGTCCGGGGCTGAAATCTAGCAGCTTGAGACATGGCCCTGCCAGCAAAAATCGGTATTGGCCACTGTGGAAGCTGCAATAAGCCACGAATTGCTGACTGACCTACAGAAGGCTGTGGGAGACTTTCACATCTCAGTCTTCCTCACCTCAAACAGGCTTCTGAGAAGGTGGAAAATTTGGTTTCCTGTTCCTTTGGTTAATGGGAAATTGGCTTAGTGGCTTCCTGGTCTACTCCCTTCCTTCCTCTGCTTCTTCCAGCTTGCCTCTGTCTGGTAGTTAAAAGCCCCGTGAAAACACAGAGGTTGGGTCAGGCTACGGGCATCTGAAAAAAATAGGGAGAGAGGGAGAAGAGGCTAGCTCAAGGGTATGAGGACTATGTTGGTAGCTGTAAATGTTGTGCAGAAGACTATGGGAGTGACCACAGAGCCACAGACATTTCCAATAGCCCAACCAAAACAATACACTGTAAAACAGGCAAACCAGGACTGCCTGTACTACCTCCTCATCAAGGAAAAGGACCCCATTAAAAGTGTCCAAGGTGCAGGTTGCTAGATAGGTGATTATCTGAATTTCTCAGCTTTGCTGTGAGTGTATTTCAAGAATTTTGCAGACTGGGGAAAACTTGCAGTGTAATTGGGCAAGATGCCAGATTAGTTATAAAACCTTCGGTGATGAGTTTCTCAGTGTTTGTTCTGCTATTTAAAGGAAGGAAAAAAGCCTTCCTTTCTTATGTGTGTGATGTTGGGAGGAAAAAAAGGGCACTTATTCTGTGGTCCTCTCCAAGCAGTTTGGAAAATGAACAATCAAGAATAAGAACAATGTCTTTTTAAGGTAATGTCATATAAATAAATCTAACTTCCAGGAGTCATTTATCGGCTAAAGCATGCAAGTTAGCTCAATCATCAGCTATATGTGAGAAAATCAAAATAAATCCCAAATGTGGAATCTAGACTGCTGAATGTCAAGTAAAGAAGCTTTTTTGACTCCTGGTCTCAAGTCTGCTATTTCTGTGGGCTGAATTTATACCTGTGATGTCAACTTTCTCCTTCTACAGGTTGTCACTTAAGTGAATGAAGGACCTGTGCTGAAGACTGGGTGTCTCATCCCACAGTCTACTTCTCATACAGCAATCATAGAATCATAGAATTATTTAGGTTGGAAAAGACCTTTAAGACCATCAAGTCCAACCGTTAATCTAGCACTTCCAAGTCCACTACTGAAATGCATCAGGCTTTTCATTTTTGACATGCAGCCATAGTAGTTGCTTTCTGTGTTGGCTTCCCCTCCCACCCCCCAACTTGACTACGTCAGTCTCCTGGGATCAAAAGCACAGCCATAACCTGCAGGAATGAGGCATCCTGAGTCCATTCTTTAGGCTTTGCAGGGCCCGGGTCTGTGCACAGTCCTGGGGAGGAAGTGGCAGACAGTGTGTTACTGGCACATAGTTCTTAAAATGAAGGAAGTAGCATGTTTTCCAGTCTCTCCAATGCTTCAGAAAAATAGGAATCCTTTGTCCTGCCAAATGCATGTATAAATAACCTTGCAATCTGTGCTTTGCACAAATTGATGTAGACAGCATTCAACATATGTTACAGTCAAAGGAGAATATACATTCAGATGTAAACGATTATTATTGCCAGAAATTTGCATTAGTAAAAGAGAGTGGGGCAAAAGTACTCAGTAGAGGATGTGAAAAGAAAAAAATATGCACGTGAGAGGCATTGCTGAAGGGGAAAACCAGGAGACTTGTTAAAAGGCAAGAGGACCTGTGCAAATACTGACACTGGAAGCATCAATGTGTTTGTCATGGGTTTATCACACACTGGAAGAAAACAGACTTACCCATCACAGTATGGCCTGCAAGTTGATGGGAGAATTCAGTAATCTGTGTGGACCTCTGCCTATCAGGTACTTCCAAAAACGCCACCATATAGATGTTTTTTGAGAGACAGGAGCCTGCAGTAAACACCACTGAGAAGATGACCTTGAGGAGCCTGGATCTCTTCAAGGCTCAGGGAGATGCAGGCAGACATCTGATTTTAAAAATCACTATTTCATTTTTGAAACTTTACGATATTTTGTTATTGAGCCCAACTTGTATCCATCAGGAGAAGAGTAAACTCTTCATCTTGTCTTCTGGATATAAACTAGTGTTTACTCAGCTTCAGTACCCAGGAAAGAGAGTTTCCTGTAATGCAGTGGTTCTTTCCACTCTGAATAGGGATATGCTTTAGGACAGGCTTTATTGTTTAAAGGTAAGTATTCAGTATGGGCATTTGGAACATTTCCTCCCTTTTTTTAAGTGATTCACTTTACCACTTTACAGTGGCTGAAACTTACTTTCCTGCATGCAAATAATTATCTCTGTAGTATGAAAACTTTTCTAAGCTTCCCCTCCTTCTAAAAAGGGACTCCTCTGTGGCATATTTGTTGTAATCTCCTGTTGTTTTCCAGCATTTATTATGTCTTTAAGGAAGATCTTGGGAACAAAAAGGAATTGGGGTTGAGTTTTTACTGTGCATCACCACACTTGGAGTAGTGCAAATTTTTCCCAAATATGTCCGGCACTCACAGGGCTAAAGTACTTAGGAGTGCTGAGTCAGAGACTGGGACATTGTAGGCTTTATTTCAGGGTATGTGCTGAAATTGTTTGAAGCATTTTTTACTAGAGCTCTCAGGGCAGTGTGTTTGTGCTTCTGCTGCTGCTTTCACTTATTAGGAAGAAACAGATATTGAGAGACACATCTAAAGAAAGCAGTTTACAGATGCAAAAAATATTCATTTCAAGCTGTGAAACTGTTCTATACATAAGAATTACAAGCAAGACTCAGTTGGCATCTAACACTGAGTGTTAAAATCTATAATCTAGTGCAGAGACAATACAGACATAAAGTCAGAAATTATTGTTTAAAAAAAAAGTCATGTAAAAAGAACTAATTCCCACCTTTCCACTTTGAAGCAGCTGCTCATCTTCCTTTTAAATATTTGCAGCTTTCTCTAAGGTCTATGATGATATTGTATTCACAGACATGCTTATTCTTCTTCTAGATGTCAGGATGCTTATTCCAATAGGTTTGGAGACGGAGATTGTAATGGACATAGAATGATTTCTTACACCAAAGCATAAATAGTATTTAGCTGAACAAACACCAGCAGCAACCACTTCAGTAAATATATCATAGGCACACACACATACATGCTTATACAAATTATTTATTCGACCAAACAAAAATACCTGGGTTGTATTCATGATGAGAAACACTGTGGCAATAGCAGATTTCATTGGGACAGTCTGCTGATCTTACACACCTATAAAAATAAAAGCTGAGGGTATATGTGTGGGCACCGCCTTGTCTTGGCAAGGCATGGCAGGCTTTCCAGAAAAGCTTTAAAAGAGCTAAGTCACAGTTTCCTATAGCTGTATTAAGAATGTAAAATTATCTAGTATGCATTGCCAGCAAAAAGAACAGAGATAAATGCAGAGGCATTGAGCACCCTAACTTTTTTTGAGTTAGGAACCTTCTGCCTTTGCCAGCCAGCCCTCACCAGAAAGAGGACTCACACAAGATTTTCAGCATTTTCACTAAACTTTCTGATCACCTGTAGCTAGTACTGTTGCCAGTGTTAGAGAAGAGACATTTGAAATTTCTGCAAACAAACATAATTCAGCCAGAGCAGACCTGCTGGCATCTTGTTCCCAACAACTGGTGCTAAGGGCCTGCTCGTGCACCCCTGTGTAGGGGTCCTGTGAGAGCAGGTTTTCTCCAAGACAGTTTTTACAATTGCAAACAAACAAAAAATCTAATTTCTACACTTTTTCAGTTGGTATATTTTTTACGGAATCCCATAGATACAACTTGCTGGGGCATCAACACTGTTGTTCAGTGCTGTTTGCTATACTCAGATACCACACGATTACAGCTATGTACAAGCTTGAACAGGAGAAAGTTCATGCCGTGTTATCAATTAACTGCCCGGCTACCTGGGGCACGCAACACTTCGGTGCCCAAGAGGTAAGTTATGGTGGTGGAAACGGAAGAGGAAGAATAGAAAGGACAGAGTATCTGGGGAAGCAGGAAGATGTAAAATAGCTTGTACTGCTTATTCTGAAGTTATCTATTTGCTGATTGCAACACTTCCTGAATGCAGTTTTTTCCTTATGTCTTTGCAATTGCTGATGGGTGGTTACTCATTTATGTAAAGTGAAGGGTAGTTCTTTCAATAACAGATGAGTGCATCCCAGGGGAAAAAAAAAAAAAAATCTGATTAAGAACACTGAATCATAGAATAATTTGGGTTGGAAGGGACCTTTAAAAGTTGTCTAGTCCAAAGTGCCCTGCAGTGAGCAGGTTGCTCAGAGTCCCATCCAACCTGACCTTCAGTGTTTCCAGGGATGGGACGCCTATGACCTCTCTGGGCAACCTGGACCAGTGTTCCACCATCCTCAGTGTAAAAAATTAGTTCCTTATATATAGTCTAAATCTACCCTCTTTTAGTTTAAAACCATTACCCCTCTTCCTATGGCAATGGGCCCTACTAAAAAGTTTGTCCCCATCTTTCCTGTAAGCCCCCTTTAAGTACTGAAATTCTGCAACAAGATGTCCCCAGAGCCCTCTCTTCTCTAGATTGAACAACTCCAGCTCTCTCAGCTCATCTTCACAGCAGACATGTTCCTTCCCTCTGACCTTTTTTGTGGCCCTCCTCTGGACCCGCTCCAACAGGTCCATGTTTTTCCTGTGCTGAGGGCTCCAGAGCTAGATGCAGAACTCCAGGTGGGGTCTCACCAGAGCAGAGTAGAGGGGCAGAATCACCTCCCTCGACCTGCTGGCCACACTTCTTTGGATGCAGCCCAGGATGCAATTGCTTTTTTGGGTTGCAAGAACACATTGCTGGCTCATGTCCAGCTTTTCATCCACCAGTACCCCCAAGTCCTTCTCAGCAGGGCTGCTCTCAATCCCTTCATCCCCCAGCCTGTACTGATAAGCAGGGGTTTCCCCAATCCATGTGCAGGACCCTGCACTTGGCCTTATTGAACCTCATGAGTTTCATGCAGGCTGACTTCTCAAGCCTGTTCAGGTCCCTCTGGGTGACATCCCTTCCCACAGGCATGTCAATCGCACCACTCAGCTTTGTGTCATCTGTAAACTTGCTGAGGGTCCACTCGATCCCACTGTCTACATCATTGATGAAGATATTAAACAGTACTGGTCTTGTCCCAGAGCTCCACAAGGAGTAAACTGGGCTGCCAGCATCCTGCATGTTTAAAACAGCAGGTAAATAAGCATGTCCTTACTTTGAGAGGGTCAAGGAATAGAAAAGTGGACTGAAGAGAGAAGGGAAAGAGTTACTGAACTCCACACCATTCATTTTGATGTGTGCTGTCATGGTAAAATTGCCTGGCTTTGCCATGGGAAGCTAGGGTTTCAAACACGATAGGGACGTCAGTTCTGCGAGAGAGATGGTGCTCCCCATAAAGCTGCTGCTGCTAAAATCATTGTGCTACCCTTTCCCTTCATCAGCACAAATGTCCTGCATTTCTTAGCCCTTCTGAGAGCTGCACTCATGTTGTAAGAATTCACTCTGTATAGTCAGCATATTTGCTATGTGTTCCCTTTGCTGCACTTACAGCTGCAAAAAACAAGCATCTATTGCTGCTTTCTTGGCACGTTTCCTCTCCCCGATATTCATAGGAAAAGCAATATGGCACAACTCAGGCAGCACGATACCTTGGATTGCTTGGGGCACAGCTCTCTGTCCTAGAGCTTGGAGGCTCTAAAAGTATCCATGGTTGGCTTGGTTTTTACTTTAATTGATAGGGAGTTTTTTTAAATCTACAAAAAGCAATCTGAGTGAAATTTGTCTTGTCCTGATAAAGTGCATTGTCCTAAGATGAAGGAATGAATCTGGTAAGATGAATGACTGCTAACAGTGTGCTTCAAAAGTGCAAACCTAACAGCCTCCAGAAACTGGGAGGAGAAGTGCCCACAGAGAAGACTCCCAAAGGGAAAAAGTAGTTCAGGAGAGATGGCAATTCCTATACGAAGCAATATGAAGGACATAATGTCATTCTGTCCTCCCATGCAATAAAAATAGGAAAATGCCATAATGGCTAACCTGGCTGGATGAGGCATACCTAGAGAGCCAGAAAATGAGAGAGAAAAAGTGAAAATAGTGCTAGTAACTGTGGATATCTATGGTTTATTGCCACAAGCAGAGGGCTAAACTTAATGTCAAAGATAAATGAGCAAAAATTGCAGCTAAAAAGAAAGTTGGCTAAACACATAAGAAGTTAAGTAATCAGCTGTATTTTCACCCGTTCACCTCTTATGAGGAAGGGAGAGAAAATAATCATCAGGAAGAGGATTAAACTGTTTAGGATCTATTTGGGTAGCTTTCACAAAAATACTAATAGTGATTGCTGTTTAAACAACCAGAGAATATTGAGGAGCCAATTCCATGCCAGGGAAGGAAAAAGTAGATTAAAGACTGCTTAGGTGAGTGGGATACATTCAGACTGAAAGCACAAGATGAACATTCTCTTGATTCTGTATGGAACCGGTCAAAATGTATCTGCTTGAATAATTATGATTTTTAATCAAAAAATACATTTAGAAAAACAGCAAAGTCCCAGAAGACTGGAGAAGGATAAATATTATAATGAGAAAGAAATTTTTTTAAAGTGGAAGAAATTGTGATCTAGAGAATTACAGCTTAGACAGCTTAGTTTTAACACCCAGAAAGAATCAAGAAGAAATTGCACTCAAAGAACAGAAAAAATGATTTAAGGTTTAGAAAATATAACCTAAAAAAATAAGAACATTATATTAATTTAGTATAGACATCTAAATGAGGACATAACTGAACAATATGAAAAGAGTTTGGTGTGGTTTTCTAGGCAGTCTGTGGGGGCGGAGCAAGACAAAAAATCAGTTTAAATAGAGACAGAGAAGACTCATTTTAGATATTAGAACAAACTTGTGAATTATAAATATGTCTCAGTAGCATCATTTGCAAAATAGTCTGTAGAATCACAGTTGCCAGGTCCCTGAGGAAGACAACCAGGTGCTTTTTCCTACATGGAGTTTAATTTCACACCTCCCAGCAGTGAACTTTGCTGTATGAGGGTGTCTCCTGCAGACTGACTGTACAAGGCTAGCTTCAACGGGTTGCCTCTGCCTGTGGTCATTCAACTTTGAAATGGGAATAGATGTTTCACAGAGAATCTTTCTTAGATTTGAAAGAAGGTTGGCAAGACCAAGAGCTGTACAAATGCCCAATGGGAACAGCTGGGACAGAGCTGAATCTGCTCAGAGAAATAGCCCTTCTCCATCCTACATCAGAAGGGTAGTACAGCCTGACACCCATACAGCACTGCTAAGTCTTGAACTTAGGGACTAAGTCCCAAGGACAGTTTTTGCACAACCCAGCATGTCTTTTTTGGTCCTGAAACATTGCTATCAAAATACACAAGACGCGTTGCAGGGTTCATCTAATCTTAAAGGTCTTTTCCAACCTAAATGATTCTATGATTCTATGAAATGATACTGACCCCAAGGTTAGGCAAATCAATACATCATTTAAAAAACATTAAAGAGTTACAGTTTCTGTTGGGTAAATATTCCTACCATGTACAGAATATACAGGGTAATGGATTTACTTTGACCCAGATAAAAGAGGTAACAGAGATGCAAGCACAAAATAATAGCTAAGCTTCGCCTGCTGATCTGCATTTAATTAAACAGCAGAGCTCCTCCAAGGGGTGCTGAAGCTGTGCAAGAGGTAAGCAGCAGCATGACACATATATAGAGAGATCAGGCCCCTACCAGCTTTGGCTGTCTGGAGAACATGTCATTTGTGCACATAAACACAGCCTTTGTTGGAGCACCAGGCACGCTTGCATCTGGATGATGGACACATAAATGTGGGGCCTGGGAGGGAAGGGAGATCACCCAACACAGTACATATGACTGGGAGGCACCAAGTCTTTGCCTGCTCAGAAAACCGCATCTTAAAATCTCTTTTACAAAAAAAAAAAGGGCTGAAATCCATCTTAAAACTAATAAGGTCTTTTTGATCCCTTTTTATTCTTGGCAGCTGTTCCAAAATCTCACTGCTCTCATGATCCACACTGCTTTTGAATTTCTATCCTAAACTGGCGGCTGTTTGCTTACTCCATTTTTTCTTGTGCCAACATTGTCGTCCAATTACCATGGCCAGGGAGGAGCCATATCCTTTATTTTGCTCTTCATCTGAGGACGGCAGGCATCCATCATGCTTTCAGAGCTATGCATGGGGTAATAATGACCATGCTAATGCTTGAAGGAGCTGGCTTGACAAAATAGGGCTGATGTAGCCATGTCACTGAGGTGAAGAGCCCTGCTAAGCAGTAGAGTGATGATAGTACTGAGGTCATTCAGTTTTTCCTGGAGGATGTTATGACACAGATAAATTAAGACTGAATTTGGGCTTCCCAGAGGCACTGGAACAAGGGGAGCCAGCAGCAGTCCCTGTGCTGTGGCTGAAACCCAGAAAAGGACTTCTTGTTGGCACGAGTTTGATCCAATATGCACATCCAGAGCAGTAGCTCTGTAATTCTTGGGAAAGATGCAGCATGCCTCGCTGACAGTGACTGGCCATCATTATTGACAAAGACGAATTAGGACAGAGAAAAAGATGCAGCTCTGTCCTGCCACTAACTCTGCCTCATATTGTCTCTTGACCAGGTAACACCCGGGGAGAAATCAGCAAGGAAGAAATGCTGCTTTCTCCAGTGACCCTTGGTCTCATCCTGTGGATAGGGCTTTTCTGTCTCACACTTCTGCATCACTACAAGATCCAGGCAGAATCAGTCCCTTACTACATGATTTTCCATGAAATAATAAGGTCAGTCTGTCAATTACATCTCACTGATGACTACAATAAAACTCAGATTTTCTCCTCATCTCTACCTCTTGTCAGCAGCAATTTTTACATTTCCGAAATGTTCAGATTTGGCTGCTGGAAATTAATTCCCAAATCTAGATATAGATACCCAAATAGCTACAATCTCAGACACAGAGCTTTCCCTTCTTCAGAGAGGGCTGCAGTCAGTTGATGTCTGAGAAAACCAGGCCACTATTACTTAGGAGTGAACCCCATGTAGACCGGCCTGATTTCTCCGAACACATTGCCCTATAGATATAAGACCACTGCTAATGCAGTGAAAATATTATTCAAAAGACACAGGATAAATGTTACAGATCCTGAATTTTTAAAACCTCTCTCCAAACCAAAACTTAACCTTTAACTTAAAAAAGTGACTATGTGTATTTGAACTAAGAGTACCTAATAATGTTTTTCTTATAGGCTGCTTAAAAGGAGAGTACATCTGTCTTTTTTTCTTTTCCTTGAGCTTAAGAAAAGAATAACACTATATATATATATACACACACACAAAGAAGAAAAAACACAGCAAGCTTTGCAGACAAAAAAAATCACAGCAAGCTTTGCAAAGCCCTCACATTTTTTTCTGTTCTATGGATTTGGCTATTTATTTTTGGTGATGTCTTATCTAGGTGACAGAAGACACAAATGACAAACAGCAAACAGTGCAGAGACTGGCAGCTGCCTGCGTGAAATATGACAAAGTTTGTGCAACCAGCTTTGGCTGATTTCTCAAATTGTTTTTCAAGAACTGTCGCTCACTGAACCTGCGTGACTGTGGCGACAGGCAGGGTGCATTCAGATCATCTCCATAGGCTGAAGAACAGGACCACAAGTCACTCAGGTTCAGGATGGCAAGTCAGGAAGCTCAAATTCCGTTTCCTTAGTGCTTGTTCTTGTGCTTTGTGTGTGCTTCCAGTTCCTCATGAATGAGAGGAGAATACAGTAATTCTTAAGTAATTTGTACATTAAACTGAGTTAAAATTGCAAAGCCATACTATCACCTGTTGTGAGAAAGTACAAAATACAGTATTTTTTTTCTTTATTTACCATTTCTCATGAAATAATACGTGTCCATTGCTACAAAACTTATTTCACCAGGAAATATATCTTTAAGTGGAGGTTTAGGGCAATTTGTTTTCAACACAACCATTTGGAAAGCTGAAAAGGCAGAAGAGAGGACTGGGTTGACCTACCATAATCGTAACATCTAATAATGCCTCCAAGATAAAATATCAGCAAAACAATTACTGTCACATGCAGTTTGTAGACTGGCAGTTGGAGAATGAGTTCCCACAGTTAAGTGCCACAGCATTCCAAGGAAGTACTTAGATATTTGGATTACTGCTCGATGAGTCAATGCAAGTACCTGTCTGTATTTCAGTCACAGGCCTGCCTTGCTTAGATGCAAAGACAGTCTGAGCTGGACTCCAGCCCACAAGTTTGGACATTGGCCAAGCACTGGATCCTGATGGGAAGCAAAACTTAAAATCATTTCATCCTTTAACACATAAAGATGCTCAGGGAAAAACTCTGTAAGATCTATAAGAGTCAAGCTTCCTCCGCAGAGTGTCTGGCATCACCTCGTGCCAGAAACTCTAGGCACTGGGTTGCTAAAGTGCGTATTCTTGTGCACTACGTGCTTTAGTCATTCTCAGACTCTCAGAGTATTATAAAAACAGCCAACAGTGGCTTAATGCTGCACTCGGTCTGAGTCTCCGTGATTAACATAGAATACCTTCTTATAATCTCTAGATTATTTCTAGAGATTTTTACACTGGTGTCAGCACAGATGACAGTTTGAGTGACTTTAACATTTTCAGATTCAGCTCCTTTCAGCCAGTTGCAGTGTGAAATACAAATGCGCACTGGCTTAACTGCTTGATCCCTATTTACATATTGGGCATGGCAGCCAAGGGCCGTTGTCCAAGAGCAGTAATATTCTCAGGCTTTGTCCCAGAGCTGTTCTGCATCACCAAGGAGGTGGTGACATTACATTATTAACATCAAATTAGTGTTAGCAGTGAGGAGTGAGACCCACACAAATGCATCAGAAAAGCAAACCAGAATGACTTGTTTCTAACAATTGGGCCTAGAAAGAAGAGCATAGAAGCAAGATCTTTTCTCACATGAAGGGTAGATCAAGTTAATAATAAATCACTTCTCAGCGTGGTGTTCATCATCCACAAAAGGTTCTCAGCAACAGGATTTAACTCAAAATGTAGAGGTTCAGACTCTGGCAGGATTCACAGGTAATTTCTCTAGACTTTATTTGGGGTGTGATGAGTAGATTTCTTTCCTGTATTTTTGTGCATCTAGTAACATAAGAGCGTATCCCAAGTAGCAAACTCCAATGAGGGTGGAAACTCTATTCCGTAATCAACTTTGTTAGCACTGAGGCAACCTAAAGGATGGAGAAACTGAGGCCAGATGTCTCACTGTCCTTGGAGCAGAATATATATTAAAAAAAAAATTTCTCTTTTGAGGCTTGTAGCACTATATCCAGCATCAGAAACTAGGACTCTTTTTGGCTTTATACTGGTCCCAACATTAGTCAGAGTGGGTTTATACTACATGCAAGTCATGGGTTCTCAAAGAACTTCTCATCTCCTGGGTCTGGGTACGCTAGCTCACTGCATCCTGACCTTCACCCTCTTTCCTTCTCTATCACTTGTTTTCATGAACTACGAACTTTACTGCCCAGGTGGGAGCCATGGTGCAGCCCAGGCAGCCTCCCACCAGAACAGTCAGGGATGCTGGGCCATGCAGCAGCTTCACCAGTTGTGTGGGCACAGTTTAAATACCTTGCTGTGGGTGAATTAAACAGATCTTTCTCAGAGTCCTTGACTCCCGTTTTCAGATAGCATAGCATAGGCCTGGCCCAGTAAAATTACTTTCCTTTAACAGCAAACTGAAAAGTCATTTATAGATCTTCCATCTTCTGCTGAAATCACTAATATAATGAAAACTTGCTCACATAAATATCATGCGCCCAGTGGAACAGCTCTGAATTTCTCATTTCCTTTCTGCTCCTGTTATAATTAAAATAGAATGTTTGATCTTCTTTTAGACAACTTTTGAACCTCGTTTTCTGCCGTGGATTGACTGGATTCTTTAAAACATTTTATCCCAGGATTTTACAGATGAAATACTATCTAGGATAATCTTTCAAGTTAACAGCATAATCCTCTGTATTTGCAGCAGAAAGTGGCTTTTCTGCAGCTGAAATGGCATGAAAAATATATGTGTAGAGAAAAAACTAGGTGCTGTCAGTCATCTGCTAAGCAGAGAAAGCCCCACAGACCTGTGGGCATGGATATTACTGTGCACAGAATGAAAAATTAAGTTTTGAGGTGGGGAAGAAGAACAGGTTATAATTTATGTATGCATTCTCAGGTGCTGACTGATAACTGCTAAGCTTAAGTACATAAACATTATAGGCATAAGGAAGAGAGTCTAAAACATCCCTGTGAGATTGCTGGCTCCATGTTTCCTCCCAACCATCAAACTCATGATTTGTCCCCTGCTGCGTAAGTCAATCTCTTCTTCCAAATCTCTCCAGGCAGCTGCAGAGCCTCACAGGGAGTTGACTGACTGTGATGTGCAGAAGCACGGTGATTCTACCAAAGCGTGGTCCGCTCAGCCAGCAGCAGGTCCCGTTGGTACAGCTAGTAAATACCAGGATAAGTCACGGGTTTTGTCCAAGTATTTTCTTCTTCATGAAAGATTTTTTTTTTAAATGTGCTTATTCTATCATGTGAAAGAATTGCATTATATCATTCTGTTTCCTCTATGTATCATCCAGGCTTATTCTTCAACAGCTCTACTATACTGTTACTCGGTTTAACTGCATCTAAGGAGATGAATGAATCTTCCTGATCACCCCTTGAGCCCTAGTCTTGTCATGGCTTTTTTGTTAGGTGACAGAATTGCTCCAGCTTTACATTTTCTTTAAGATCAAAAGGTTAGTTGGTTTTTCCAGGGAGCCTGTCACTCTTTGCTCATGAATCTTTTGTTCTCTACCTATGAGAGGATTTCAAAACAAACACAGGTAGCTTAGCTCATTAGAAGAACCCCTCCTAAATTACTAGTGGGACTGATGATGTAGCTCAAGCTGCTGGTGTAAAGTGCTCCTGCAGGCCAGTTCTCTCTCCGCTAACTTAATACAAACTGATGGCTCCTTATAGGCCCCAGTTAATGGCGAAGAGTCCAAGCAGCTGCCAAACATAAAAGCTGTACTGGTATTGGCACTATAAACTGTTTGACGTGATATTTCAGAAGGTCTTGTGTGGGAAGAATCACAGGAGGGAGAAGAATCATCAGGAGATGCCCCGAGGAGGGTCAGAGCTGGAGAAATAATGACTCATCATAACAATGCTACAATTTCTTTCTTTCTTTGCTTCCTCTCCCACGCAGAAGGGGGGAGTTCAGCACTTGTGGCTTCCCGTACGGCTGCATTTTGTAGCAGCAGAATTTTCCTCCGACATTGGACTTTTCATTCCTGAAGGTGACACCCCACTTCTTGCCACTCGACTGGTTTAACTGATGAGTCTTTTCTAATTCTGATCCCTTTTCTGAAAACCTGAAATGTTATGATGAGAGGAGCAGTGATAACACCATTACATCTCACAGTCAAAACTCAAATTAAGGATATAATCCATGTTCTGGATCTCAGCTGTTCCAGACAACTGCATCATATCACTCACTTCATGAAGTTATTTTTGTTTTATTTTGAAATTACTAAGGCTTCCCAAGCTATTGTTGACCTACTGTCTCCCAGCAGGAGGCTGTTAGGAATCACATTTATGCAATGGGAAGAAATCTTTTAATCTCTAGTCTGTCATTTCAAGAACAAATTTAAATTATCATTGATAAGCCCCATTTTAGCTTGATGAAATATTAAGGAAGCTGGAGAGATATGTATTTCCTCCATAACTATGCAGAAAAATTGAAGTTGCTTAATAAATTCTACTTTTGCTCAGTTTGTT
This sequence comes from Chionis minor, assembly GCA_013398295.1. NCBI lineage: Eukaryota > Metazoa > Chordata > Aves > Charadriiformes > Chionidae > Chionis > Chionis minor. Next base: position 404,665 of record VZSF01003003.1, read on the forward strand.
GCAGCATCCAAACAGGCCTAGGTTAGAGAACAATTTATCTCATTTTGTAAATGTGCTGCACAATAAAAAGTTTTGATTTCCAAAAGGGCTGGAATTCAGTACTTTCTAGAAATTCGATGCTTTTAAAACATCCAACTTCTACTCACTCAAAATGCTTGAACTGTGTTTCTTCCCAGATTTTCCTTGCATTGGTTATGATTCCATTCGTGGTATTTTTCTCAGGTTTCCTGTACATCTGCAAAGTCTGTGTTCTGGGATGCAATCCCTTTACTGTATCAGGCTTAACATCTGAAGTTGCTCCGTTGGCAGTTCTTGCCCTGTAGGGCCCATTTGCCTGCACCACTGGTTCTTGCTCACAACCCTTCACTTGCAAATCCAAGGAAACATCCTTGAAATGCAATACCCAGACCCTACTCTCCAACAAACTGCTGCAAACAAGTTCAAGAGCAGTACCACAGGTCCTGCTCACACAGGTGGGAGCTTGCTGTCTTCCAAGGTCTGCAATGCAGCATCCTTTGCTCCAGAAGGTGAGAACCTGATTTTTCCAGCTGTTTGTTGGTAACACACACAGTAGGTCAACACCGCTCCCTCCACGTGCAGAGAGCATACGGCCTGGACAGTGTATCAGTGCCCCAAAAAGGATGAAACAGTGGTCAGGACTAGTGACAATATCCTGCAGATTCAGAGGTTTAAAGCTTTTTGTTTCTTTTTTTATTTTAAAGAGAAAGCTGAGCATGGACCTCATCATCTCTATCTTGCATCACCTCCATCTTGGGTCACTTGGTGAAATTCTCCTTGATTTTATGGGGTTAAAGCAGGGAAGTAGCTTTCCCTGCTCTTTGGTTATGGAAATGGAGTACAGATCTGGGAGGTAAGTGCTGCCCAATGGAGAAATCGCTGCCAAGGCTTTGCTGGCAGGTGCAGGTACACTGACAGCTTCCCATCTGAACTCTGCAGCTCTCCTTCTCTCGCTTATTTTCAGAGGTTGCCTGAAGCTTCACTTCTGCCTCATTTAATCTCATTTAATGCTGAAAATCATTTATCTCTATTTAACATAATTCACTGTCTCTATAACCTGGCAGTGGTAATAGATTCAGCTGGCTAATCTTTGTATAAAATTCCCAGTTTAGGTTTTATTTCCCTTGTATCATTTCAAATCTTTTTAAGGAAACTGAAGGGAATTCCTGCTGAAATGCCCTTGTGAAAGCTAAAATGCCATTTTTGAAAGATAAAATTCCCTTTGTTTCAACCTTTGAACATCCTACATAACTCAGTATTAATTATTTAGACATATGATGTAAACGCAATACTTAAATAAGCATACAATAAGAGTTAAAATGAAACTATGCAGTAAAGTTTGATATATCAGAAAATATTTTGGTATTTTCAGAATAAAAGGGAAAAACTAAAAATGAAGTTCTGAAATTTCCTCTGGGAAAATGCATCAAAATATGATCATCTTCACTCTTAACCTTGCCGTGAATATCAGTATCCTCTGGGTCAACTTTGCAGTAGTGGCTCCGACTCCCTCTCCTCTTCTTCCTTTGCCAATGTTTCCCTCCCCTTCTTGGGTTCCACAACAGAGCTGGTATTTCTCTTATCTCTGCTAGCCATTCCCCACATCTAAACATGTAATTTCTCCTCATAACTCCCCTGATAGCTGGCTCCTGATCGTGTGTGCCCTCCCAGTAATAATTCTTGCCAACCTCAGCAAACCATGTTGCTCTTCTGGCTTCTTTGGGTGCTCTCCAGGTGATTTGACTCATAAATATGCTTCTGCAAAACAGCTGGGCATGTACCCAAGCTCCTTTCTGTACTCTCCTTCCTATGCTCTGTATTGCTGTAATACCCAACCAGTCCGTAAAATGTTGTTATTCCCTACTATTTCAATAGTGGCTATGAAGTTTATTCAGATTTATAAAACAGAAGAAAGCAATTTTTTTGCACCTGCTCTGTTGACACTAACAATTTCTTTCTTTTTCGTTTACAAAGTGCTTCAATTTTGTATTACTGTTTTCCTCTTATTCATTCCTTACAGGCTTAGGACTTCATCAAAAAACACATTGAACATCCTCCACATTTAACCCAGTTTGCTGGAAGCTTTTTTCAAGAGACCTATAGAACTGAAGTAGAAAAGTGATGCCAGATCTAGTAAGAGTAAGAGACAGCTGCCTAAGGATACATCAGCATTTGCTACCAAGTGGGAATTAATTCAATATTCAACATTATTGTGACTGGGTTTTTTTGCCAAGACTTGGGAGCGCTTGGGAGCTCTCTCCAGAGCAGGGCACTGCGTTGGGAGGCACGGTACAAGCAAAGGGCAAAGAAAAAAACAACACCCCAAAAGCCAAGGCACACAATAGACCACTTGCAATCTGCATAGATACGATTGCTGGAGTAACAATACTCATTGTTTTTTCTGCTTTTATCAAAAAGCCAATAGAGAGGCCCCACACCAGAGAGGCATAGGCTCTCATAGTACTGGGCATGAACTCATTAGACAAAATATCTGGCTCCTCATAGTCCAGCCTGAACCGTAAAATCCAACTTCTGTTTGCATTTTCGCAATTGCTATCAAGATGACATTAAAAAAAAAAAAAAAATCCCCAAAAACCTGCAAGAGCGTAAATGGGATAGAAAGACAGTGCTGCTGTGGAAACAAACAGAAGAGTGACAATAAAAAATAACTGCTTAGATGTGGACCTCGTCTCCTTACTGGACAAATGCGATACCCTGACTAGCAGCTACAGCTACTGGAGGCTGTGGTATCATATCCAGCAGTAATAATGGTAGGAAATGAATGCCAGTTATATTTGGCAGACAACAGAGGTTCCAGGTGAAATACAATGCCAAGTACTTAAACAGCTCTGTCTGGTTTGGTGTGGATTGCCACTTATTTCCTTGAGACCTAGAGCTAAAAGTGGATGCTAAGAGCTTTCCCGTCCAGCAAGTTCTTCTCCATGTAGTTAGAGGAAGTTGTCAGTAGAAACAGCATCTTTCTCAGCCTTTTTTTACCCTGTTTTTTTGGGGGTTTTTTTAACCTGTTTGTATAAGTGGAGATGTTATACTCATTTTTTTCCTGTGGAAAAATAAAAAATAAAAAAAGTTGAGATAGGTTTTCTATATGCACACGTCTATTAGTGGCTGAGTGCAAGTTTTCTTGAAGGAGCAAACTTGACAAAAGTTTTGCATCCGCATGTTAACTCTCATTAGATGTTTAAGCCTGTCCAGTTGGCAGATACAAATAAAGAGTTAGCAAGCCATTTCCTCTTCCATTTCTGTCTCCTCAATCTTTGACAGATGTCTCAGCTGGAATAAAAATATAATAGTATAAATGTGTACAAAACAAGAAGGAAAAGGTAGATGATTTTCTTTGCCTCTCTAAAGGGTAATCCGTAATAACATACACCGCAATGGTAGAGTGTTATTGAGAGTCCTGCACACTCTATTTCAGGCAACTAGTGGTGCTTAAGGTATGGAGAAAAACAGAGCAGGATTTGGAAGTGCAAAAAAGTCACTATGCCTGTGATTAGCAGGATATTTCAATTTCTGACACTCCTCAGCTTTTGAGATAAGTACCGAACTCCCTTTTGTCTATCAAATTCACAACCATTTTACGGATATTCATGATCATCTGCTTTTGGGACTAAATGTAGGAATCAATCAGTATTTTAATGTAGATCAGTCATCACTGGGGATTTTATTCATGCTGTGTTCGGTTAACCATTTCAACATGAAAATTTATTTTGTTTAGAAGAAGATACGGGCCTGCTTCAGCAGGTGTTGTGGTCAGATTTCCTAGAAGCACGAAGAAATAAGGTAAAACACTGGAACCAGACTGGGTAGATTATATCCATCCATTGATTTCAGTGGGAGCAACATTTCACCCATGACCTTATTTCTGTAGGAATAAACGCATTCATTACTTTACTAAGCTTTATTTTAAAAGTCATCTGAGAAAAAATTTAACCGGGACAGTATTTGTGCTATTTCTATGCAGGTAGTCAGGAATGAACTCATCATGGCAGTATTTCGTTTGCCAGAATTCTTTTCTTAGGTATTTTGAAATTTCTCTGCCTAGCTCAAAGATGATTTGTCCAGGGAATACAGCTGGGACTTAAGTATAATTTAAGAAATCATTGAGAAAGCAGCATTTTACATGTAACCAAATTATTTACCCCCCAAACCTGAGAAGCTTTCCTACAAAGATATTGTGTTCAATGGTTAAAATAAGTATCTCCATAAAGAGATTTGCACTCATCTAACCTCACTGTCTTCCAAACTGATTCATTAAAACTTCCCCCGCTTCTCACAGCAGGCAGAGAGATGCAGCCCAAGAGGGGAGTTTGCTGTGACCGTGTGAGGCAATTGAAATCACAACACAAGCTGCCACTTTACTTTCCATGGGACAGGGAATTAGCCTAGCAATTAGTCTGGACGTGCTGCTGTAAAAACAGCTCTTCAAAGCATGACGAGCAGTACTCACATTCCCCTAGGTGTCCTTACCACTGGGGACTGATTAGTTGAACAACTTCCTTGACTATTTCTCTGCATTGTGCAATGTTTAGTTAGAACAGATAAACTAGGATTGATTAGCAGCTGCAATTATTTAACCTACGGGATTTACTGCATTTGAAAACTGAAGACAGTCTGATGATACTCTCTGGAGGGAACATGCAGTTACTTCGAAATACATGTGAAATATTTAGAGTGAAGTCATTCATCTGGCATGGTGAACATTTAATCTCTGTAATTTAGTCCTTGGTCTGTAACTGCACTTTGTTTCACAGGCAATTTTAGGGATTCTTTTATTTGATTAGAAAAATAGAATAAAAAAATTAAAATGTTAAAAAGAGGCTAGTGCTGAAAAGAGGCTACTACTGAAGGCATCCACTGCAGAAGCCCATCTGAAACAGATGTGACAGGCCCTACCAGCAGAGCATGCTGGTGTAACAGCACTGGTTCCAGAGCACTACAGTGGAGAACCAGCCCAGGAAATTGTTATTAAGACACACAAGAGACTTCGTGTATTTGTCAGTGGCTGCTCTACATCTGTCTGTGTTCAAAATTCAGGTCCTCAGATTTCCAGCTGACTTTGGAGATTCTAAATTCTGTAGATACCCACATTTTTGTTCTCCAAAGACCTCATGTGAATAAAGACCTTTCAACCATGGTTGGAAGTAAACCAACATCTCATTCATAACCACTCTGGTGAGATTTACCAGGTTGTAATTCTTTCATGTCTCATAATCACCTAGACATTAGCATTTTTAGAGCACATACAAGAGAAAAGCCTTGCACACACAGACCCCATGGAAGACAGGAGATGAACCCAGGGTTTTTTCTGGAGAAACAGAGATTCAGATCGCAGATACTAATGTATTTCATATGAAATGTTCCTTGAAGCAGGTGTCTGGAATCCAGGTCTCTTTTGGTATATTCCACTGGAATTTAGTTATGTTTAAGGACATTTTCCTTTTTCAATTAATACCAAATTACAGAACAATTTGTGAGAGACCTGACTAAAACCAGGCCATATTTTGAGGCTAGAGTATTCACGAAGGATGTGTCGATTCATAGTCTCTTCAGAGTGGAAGGAACTGACTGTGAGTCTTCACATCTAGGTGAGGGCTGTAACCATTGAGCTGGTGGATGAAACAGTAGGAGTCACATTATTTATTGCAGACTTTCCTCCAAGGAAGGGTTCAGGGTAGTGATTCCTAACTGGAATGACAGGGCAGCACTCTGATGAGACTGAATTGAGTCCCATTGTCCCACTTGCAGCCTACTTTTTATTTGCTACCTTAAATACTAGCTTTGATGGATCCTATTTGATGGCAGTTAACCTTCCTATGTACACTTCAGTGGCCTTAAGACTGTCGTTGGAGGTTATGGTTTCCTGCATTTGGACTGTCATGGGGCTGAATAAGTGTGCTTGATTTTTTTTTTTTCCTTTGGTTTGGTGAATCGTCTTTTAAGTAATAATGAGAGGTTTGAACATAGCTGAAGCTTTCCTGTACATTTCAAAGTTTCTGCTGGCACCCAGACAAGCATGTATCCTGGGTATCTGCCCCCCCAAGACAGGAGGTGGGGACATGCAGACGCCCCCAATGGCAACATTCAGAGTGCTCCATCACTTGCTTGGACAGTGGTTGCAATGTGTTTGTGTTGTCTCTCTAGAAACTATCTAAACCAGCTTCTAAGTGTTTCCAAATTCTTTTGCCTGGGGAGGAGAAATCTGACAGTGGCTCTGAAATGCAAGCCTCCCACAGGATGCTGAATGTCAGCCTGCCACAGAGCCCTTCAGCGAGAAATATTTCTTGCTTGTTTGTCTTAAGGCTTTGTGTGGGCTTTTCGCAGCTTGAAATATTGTTTTCTACCAGTCCAGGTACAACATCCTTTTAAATGTTTATTTATCTGTCCCGTACAACAATGAGATCTGGGGTTAAATGCTACAGATAAAAAGGAGATTGAACTAACATGCACAGAGATGCAGCTAATACCTCTAAGTAAATGCCATGTTCATAGGACTCTGGGTGAAATGGCATTAACCTGAAGAGTGTCATTTCTCTTATGTCTTCCCAATCATTCATTGTTCCTTTCTAACCTGATATTCTCCCTATCCTCTCATGCTTGCTCTCTGCATCTAGGCAGAGGCTTTTCATTGTGCAGGCATACCCTTGGCAGAATTTCTTCAGGCGAGCTACTTAGATAAAATCAGATAAAAGAGCGATTTTAGCCCTGCTTACTGAAGCATTTCCCTCCCTTTCCTTGTAATTCGTCTGAAACAAGCATGCTAGAGGTTGAAGTGAAGGGGGAGCAAGGGAACATTCTGTTACCTGTCCATCCTTGGGGTATTTCTTGAGATACTAGATGTAGTTACTCAGAAAATCGACAGTTCATGAAAAAAGAAAAACGTAGCTTACAACTGGGAAAAGACTCAGACAGAAGCTCAAGTACTATTCTAAATATTTAAGCCATCCAATTCAGAAGAACAATGGTTTAAAACAGTTCCTTGCCTTATTAAACAGTTCCTTGTATTATTAAGCCACTGAGTCACTAATTTCCTTGTCAGCAGGAAAGTAGCTCCTATGTAAAAGACAGCAACGAAATCAGAAAAATTGCCTAAAGGTAAGTCAGTAGCACTGTTTCGCTAAGGCTACGGCACAGGTCTTCAGCTGACCCATCCAGCTGACCGGGGCCAATTTGTAGCAGGTGAGGATCTCTTCCCAGCAATCACATGGCAGCGGTCGATGTGAGATGTCACAAACACTGTGATTGTTAAGCAACTAAGCCTTCTTGAGTGCATTGGTTACAGCCTAATAGTGCTCTACCTTGCTAACTGGTAGGCAAAATTAGTCACTCACTATATGGCATTAACAGGTCATGATCAAGGCTTATCATTAATTTTCATGGATATAAAATATTAATTTCTTCAGATTACCTGCATATGAGCCAAGTATCCCTCACATGAAAAGAGGAATTTCATTTGTCGGGGGAAATATAACCCCAAAGTCTTTGGGAGCTCTGATGATAAACTCCCTGCTATTTCTAACAGGCTAGAAGGAGAGGAAGGAAAAAAAATCTACCTTGGTATAATTCAAATCTTGTCTTTTTGAACCACTTTTTCAAGCTGCTGTGCCTCAGGAGCCAGCAAATGTGGGATTTGGCCACACGGCACACACGCCTGTGTGCAAGGAGGGAGCCTGCGGACCATATGGGGAAGGTGTCTTCTCATCAAGTTTTGGAGAGTGCAAAGCAGGGGGACACTGCAGCAGCTAGGGCCAATGCTCACCACGCTTGTTTGGGAGACAGCATGTCTCACAGAGTTCCTGCTCTGGAGAAGAAGAATACAGTCCAGCACACCACTTCTGGGAGGTTTCCAAGTTGCTGCACGCTGATAGGGAAGCACTACACAAGAAGCTGCGTGTATACCGTGGGCAACTGGACAGCAAAATACTTCTCAGGTTCTTGCCATATTACAGTGTACAGGTTGGGTGTCACAGAAAACTGGCTTTTGTGGAAGATGAAGGAATTTGTATTTTGCAGTAGTTCAGCATTTATCAGGAATCATCTCTGATTGTTATGAACAATGAGATAAATCTGCTTTTTAATGGTTTTCAAATTACGTTCAATTTTATGCTTTCAAAAACTTCTCAGTCAAGCTTATTCAGCATGATTTTCCATTCTGTTTTCCAATAATTAATGAAATAGTATCTTATTTCATTGTGGAATATGTCAGCTCTGTGTGGCATTGGAACTGGAATGAAATAACAGGAAGAATTTTATCAGGGATGGGATAAGGTCTGCTCTATAGTGGAAATTCAGACTGTGTGGTTTCCCCGCAGTGCCATATGCGGTTGGACTTGATGATTTTAAAGGTCTTTTCCAAACTAAATGATTGTATAATTCTATGTGACTGGCCTGTCCAAATCCAGCCCATAATCCAAATCCAGCATGATCCAAACCTTGTTTCTAATAACACATAAGGTGATCACTTCTGTAGCCCAGTCTGCTGCCAAACCCCAGTAGAATGGAAACAATACCACAATGGCTGAGCTTCACAGCACTGGCAGCAGGACCTGGGAAATCTGATGGAGATCTGTTTCTAAAAGTGAATTTATCCCCCTTCTGAGCCATAGAAATGGTTTCTCCAAAACAATAATGAAAAAGAATGATTTTACAGAAGGAAAAGTTGTATTTCAGAGATCATACGTTATATCTTTTTGAGTCACAGAAGTCAAAAGAAAAAAAGAAAAGAGACAGTCCTCAGGAAAATTAGAAGGACTTTTTGAACTTGGAAAGAAAACTTTGTTACAATGCCAAAAGAATTATTTTAGAATTTTTCCTGTTGGTTTTTTTGGTGGGTTTTTTTTTTTTTTTTAAGAACGTTTCCTGGCTTAATTGACATTACTAACTTGTTTTCATTTTTTACCAAACATGTGGGAAGAGCCATTAAGCAGTGTTTATCAATAGTAAAAAGCAGTAAAGTATGAGCTGAGTTACATGGAGTAGAGCAGTGCAAAGCAAGATTTCAGGGGAAGCAAACTAATGGAGCAAAGCTAGTATGATTTTCTGAAAGATGTTGTCATGATATTAGGTTGCGGCAGGGCATGCCTGAAATTAAAACTGCTGAAGCAAATGGAAAAGTCAAATTAGCTAAGAAGGTTTTAAAGCCAAATCCTGTAGTATGAAGTAGTCTTTACTCAACTGAAATTATGAAGAATAAATGCTTGCTCCTAAAATTATGACTTTACAGGAATAACCTATTGCTCACATTTAGTTTCTCGGCCTACTTTATATGATTAGAAAAAGGAATCCAAGTAAGCTCACTATACTTATACATTTCTTGGTATAATTTGTGTTCTATACATCTGCCTTTTAGATGACAAACCTTTAGGGACCAGATCTCCTGCAAAACATCAAATGAGTTCATCATCTAAGTAAAAAAAGATAGTCTTGTGCAACAAGAGGAACTGCTGAGCAGATTAACTTTGGAAAAATAGTATGGCTATTTCTGCAGCTGGTAAAAATTGGCAGGATTTTATTTTTTGATACACTTTTGAGGTATGGGAACGGATCAAAGATACGTGAGAAGACACCTACCTGTATCTGCCTATGTCAAATATTGCTGCAGTATCTGCTCTTTCCATTATAGCAGACTCCAAACCTACGTGTTTAAAGGAAAAGAATCCAACTATTCAATGTAAAGCGGATATAAGTATGAAGGAAGACTAAATATAAAATAAAGTTGTGTTGACATATAAGTTTGAAATAGAAAACACTTGGCTGAATAAACTGTTTGTTCATCTTTCTTTCTGCGGACAGACCAACTTTGCCTTGCTTGTGCTGTGATCTGTCTAGAAGTGACTGTATTAGGGCTAAAACCTATCCAAGAGGCTGGTTTTCTTGGCATTAGGTGCCAGAATTAATCAAATTGAAGTCTGTCTTCCACCACAGTCTTTCTGTTCTGTTTTAGGTCTTCTATGGTCTAACTTATAAGTAACTTTCATTAACTTTGTGATAGCTACATGTCTTCAGGACATGGTTCCTCTTTCCTGCTCTGCACCGTGGTCATGAAAGGACCTCCCTTATTCACAGAGGAGCATAAGTAGAACTGACAACGCATTACCTGGGACACTGTGCCTTGAGGCTTAGCCATGTGCTGGGTGCAGAGGTGTCTCCAGTTTTCCTGTTGATAGGATTTCTTAGCTCATATGCAGTGTCAAGAAAATGCAGTTTCACTAAGTTTGCAAAGTCACTCCTGGCCAGCAGCAGCCTTAGTGCTTTCATGCAAGGCTGAGACTGGGTGGGTAACTGCTGACCCCAGGCTGAAAGCCCTCAGGGCACAACGCAGAGACAGTTGATATGGCTCTGCAGCAACGTGTGTGCCTGCAGAAGCTGAAACACTTTCTTTATGTTCACTTAACCACTCAGCCTCAGCCCCGATGCCTCAGATAATGGGCGCCCACCTGTAGATTCAATATCCCTAATACCTGCATTAATGGTGGACACATAAGCACCCTGAAAGGACTCCTAGGTCTTGTATACCTCCAAATGATGCAACACTGGGTTTTGCCTGTGTTTCTTCGCAATATCCTCGGCCAAATCGTATTTCATATGCCAGGCTTCCAATATTTCTCATTGATATGAAAAGTCTCTATGAACAGGGTATACATGAAATCTCTGACTAGCCTTTGTCATGTCATTACAAAGGGAACTTTATGTTGAGAAAATCAGGCTTAGTGAGACTGACTGTTTAGGGAGAACATGCTTCTCCCTGTACTTCATAGGAGAGAACAGGACAAAGCATTTTGCTTCCTTCTATTCAATACTTTTTGGTCAGATTTTATTACTTTCATACTTCTTTTAGTGAGAACGATGCATTTGAAATGCAATTCAATCTTACAAAATTAGTGTTTCATTAAAAACCTGATATTTCTACTTTTATTTTTGTTCCAGCCCAAAAGTGGAAGAAAATATTTGGAAATTCAGGATTACTCAAAGGACAGGAATTTTTGTTTTTGACAAGGATCACTGGTTATCAGGCCTGCATTTCACACATCCTGAATGCTCTGACTGCTTCCAGACTGTGTTCATGGAAGTTCAAGAAGTTCCTCACTGAGTGGCTTCTATAGGACAAATTCTGTCGGTTTGTGATTTACTCTTATGTTCGTCATTCTCAACCACAAATGCACTCATGAACCTGCCTGCTGTTTTATTAGCATGACTGGATCCACATGAACCGAAATCTCCAGCCTTTCCCATAATCTGCTACAAGGCCATGCCATAAGAGCTTCCTGATTCAGCTCATGTGCAGGGAACCAACTCAGGAACCATTACACAACACATAAGGTGTAAATTTATTTTCCCATGCTACTCTCCACCCATCCCAGCCACTAACCAAGTATTAGGTGTGACAGAAGACATCTTGTCAGACGTGGGTAAATGTGATAGATCATTTGTGTCTGCTGTAGCGTTTCTCTTTCCTCTTTTTTCACCAGTCAATGGGAGAATTTAATTCTCAGAAACTGATTGTGTTCCCTTCAGATTTCCAAATACAGAAGGTGATGAAAAACATAGCTAGCATCTAAATTCTCTTTGGGGTTGAACTTCGAAAGAAAAATTGAGAAATATTTTCCAGTTATTTCACACTTTGTGACAAAAAATGTGAGGCAGAAGTCAAGAAGTCAGTGCCAGAAAATAAAGTTCTCCCTGGTGGATGATGGCAAGAATTGATTCAGTGCAGCAGCACCTCTGTTAGCTGAAAGGCCTGAGAATGTGAGTGCCATGACAGAGACCTTGATGGTTACCACACACTCACCTCAGTCCCATTATTGAGATTTTGTGACATGACAACAGAGTTGGATATTAACGGGGTGGGAGGGAACAACGCACCACCCAAGGACAAAAAATATTAAAATGAAGGATTAAAACCACCCTGTGTATCCTGGTTGATCCTTCTGAAATATTTAAAGCTAATTGTATCATTATCAATAGAATGGTAATGTTTTTATTCGGCAGTTTTTCTGGTTTGCCTTTCAGTTGGATGATAGGTGGATATGAAATTCAGCTTCAGTTCTTCTCCCCGGAAACTATCACCCTTACTTTACACTTCTTTGTGGCCTCTTGACACGGCGTAGGCCCTTAACTGAGCTGACAGTCCTGTCTCTCCTTCACCAGGCAGTCTGCTGCTTCTCCTTCTCATTCATGTGGACAAATACATACATGTGGCATGAGCTATTGAAATTTTGAGTCTTAGTGCTCATGAAAAGGCTAAATGACAGAATTCAGACCTTTTACCACCTGCATATTTTTTAGTCAACTGTGCCGGTTCGAGGCTCTTGAAATTTCAACTTTCTTCAGAGACACCTGTTCTCTGCATCCCAGCCTTGGGCCATGAGCTTATTCCATATTGTGCATCAAGTAATCTTCCAGAGCAAAAAACGCCCTGGTCTTGGGTCTTACTGGAACTAGAAGCGGCAAGTGAAAGGCTGTGTATCACAGGAATCTGAACTATTCAGTATGTCAACACTATTTGAAGGGCCACGTGTGCGTCATGTTCTTGTTTGCAAGCTAATTAGATTACTTGTTTTGAAAGATGGATTAATGAGTTAATCACAGGGTGCGGTGGATGTTTTTTCTTAATGTTCTGAGACCAATTTAACATGAAGGCTTTTATTTTTTATATGTATGATTCATTTCAGAACTGGAAAACACAGAAAACAGAAATGTGAAAATGTTAACTGTGTTAAAAAATGAAAATTATAATCACTGCCATCTTTGGCACAGAGGGCTTTCTTTTATGTTATGTGAAACTGTAGATAGTACCAGCAACCATAGAAAGAGGGAATTACGTGAGAGCTTTCTAGTTAATAAATCAGAGCTGAATGGAAAAGGGTGTGGTTCTGATTGCGCCAAATGCTGGATAGGTTTCTTGTTTGCAAAACTGAAGCCGGGGGTGGTTCACACTTTGATATCTTCTCATGCTGCAGCATTTATGGAAATTCTACTATTTTTTGTCTTTATTCAAATTAATTAAATTTTGGGCAACTCCTAATACTACAAAATGCACTAACGCAAATTTATTGACTCAGAGATAGAAGGCAGCATGGACTGAGATCTGGCCCTGAATTCTGCATTTATGGCCAATTCAGCAGTTGCACGAAGTTGGACAGTTGTATGTGCAAATGCCTTGTCACTTATTTTCCTGTTTTTCAGTTTTCCTGTTCTAGACAGCTGCCCACCTGATGAGCCAAATTCTGCACATCCTTTTCTTGGTCTTCTAACCCCCTGGGCACTGCATGGTGGGATCCTGGCACTTGGCAGGCAAGAAGATAAAGAGTCTCAACGTTAGGCAATGCCAAAGTGTGGGATTCTGAGCAGGACAGTTTGCATGAACCATGAATCATCTGGTCTTCAAACAGCTTGAAAAGGAGAGGTGGAGCCAAATTTTGAAAAATATTTACCTCCATAAATAAAGATAGAGATAAATGTCCAAGGGCAGAGATAAGGTGCCCTAGACCCTTTTTAAAAGTTCCCGGGAAATTCCCTATCAGTGGGAGTTAGGCAGCTAGACACTTAATAAAATCCCACAAATCAAACACCTTTGTAAATGTGGTCTTTGCTTCCTGATCCCTCCTGTTTTCACCTTCAGCTGTACCAACAGTCTCTGTACACATACAGGATGTGCAGTTCCTTCCCCAACAACCTCCTTTTGGTTCTCCTTCATTACTAAAACTGAGAAAATGATAGAGACCTATGTACAGCCTGCAAAATCTGCATTACTAATAAAGGGGACATTGTAGAAACCAAACATATCCAATAAGATCTCTCTGAGACAAGGCAGAGTTTCCATACTTGTTGATTAGGATAATAACCATTTTTATTGGAAATTGACTGGCTGTTAAATTGAAATTTAGCAGGCAAAACACACAGAAAGATTGAGTCCTAATTGTGTTTTGGAGCATGACTAAACAAGTGTCTGTAAAAGAATAAGAATAGGGCTGACAATGGTGAATGAATATTACCAATAATGCATACCATTGCTAGGTATGTATTTAGTTATGTATCATAATTTCTCTTCATATCTGCTTAATTTGAATGCAATAAAATAGAGGAAGAGCTGCCACAGTCATCGAGCAGTTGCAAAGATCTCGAAGTCATGCTTTGGTGTGCCTTATGGAGCATTTACTCCAGCGCTACTGAGATTTATTGCATCAGCTGGGAAACAAAATAGCCATTATTTTATGTTTTTGGATGTCTGAAGGAGAAAAATATTACTTTTAGGCTTTTGATGAGTATAGTAATGCATTTCAAAGCTCTATTAGATAGATGAATTTTTTATTTCTTTTGCTTTTTGTACATCAGCTGGTGTATGACAGTGCTGTAACATGACATGGCCAACACTTTTATCACATAGTGCTCAAAGGATGTAAATCAATATTGTTCTTTTGAGTAAAAAACGCTGCTTTGACCATAGAGCATGGTGTACGGAAAAGGCAGTGGGAGGGATTTGCTGGAAGGGGCAGGGAAGGAGGGCTCTGTCACCATCCTCAGCACCCTGGTGGGCCAGCTCATGTGGTGGCAGCCCCCTGCTCTCCTTCTCCTCATTGCCACCTCGCCATTCCCACCCGGAGTGGTGCACCCAGCGCTGTGTCCCCCCATGTCCTGCTCCTCTTGCTCTGTAACTCTCAGCCTGTGTCCCCAGCACTGAGCTGCCTGTACCTCTGGAGAGCACTGGGGTAGACATCCTCCCTGAATCAAAGCGAACCTCCCAGCACAGGCTGTGGCTTGCACTGGGAACAGGGATTTCCCCAGGTAATGGCAACGGGAAATGCCCCTAGTGCCCGGAAGGATGGACTCAGCTGGATCCTTATTTTTTCTGCGATGTCCTCAGAAAACTTAACAGTCACTCGTACTCATAGGAAAATTGGGGCTGAAAGGAGCTTGGAGGTCATCTGGCTAACAAGCACCAAGTGCATGGTCAGGTCCAGTGTTTCCAGGGTGTTGCACCAACACAGTGTAGACAGAGGCTGTTCAGGAGGGCAAAGCAGGAGGAAGTGCAGTGAGTCAGGGAAGGCTCTCCCCTCCTCCTTCCAGCCTCCGTTTCCCTGGCCAGGGAGTGAACATCGCTGCAAAACTTACAAAAACATCTCTTGTGAACAGGAGGGGCCTGCAAGAGCTGTGACTATTTTATTTCCCTCTGATTTACCTTTCTCAATTACTTAAGATATGCCCCACCTCTTTTCACCCCACTGAGCTGTTTCTCAGTGGTTTCTTCATGTGGGTAAGGGTTTCAGCAATAAATAGTTCAAGGGCGGTTTTTGGCTCTGAGATCTGGAACCCCACTCTGCAGTCAAGACTCAGCACGCTCCTCCCAAACGCCCTTTGGGCTGAATTGAGAAAGCAATAAACTGATTAAAAAAAAAAATATAAAATGAGGTTTTTAAGGAAGAAAAACTTGGTCCTAAATGCTACAGAGTACTCACTATCGCATTCAAAGGCATAATTCTGTCTGTTGAGAACAGCAATATTAACTACAGGTGTCTGTTAAAAAATGAGGCAATATAGAGTTGGATGATTCTCTGTCAGCTCCGTTGCAGTAGGTTTGGAAAGAGCTATTTATTGTGTATCTGGAGATCAAGAGCAGCTTTCCATCAGCATAACTGCAGAGTACAGCCTGTAATCATTTTTGGTCTCAGTTTTAAACAGAAAATACAAAACTGAAAAACAAAATGAGGTGAGCTCTACTTCAGTGATACATTCACTTTTTTCAGGTGTTTGAAGCTTTAAATAGTTCTTAGAACTTATTGTGATTCATACTGTAGAGTTTTATTTCAGTACTGCTTAGATTAATTCACACTAGAAGGATGCAAAATTGTGATTAGGAGATCAGTTAAGGAATCTTGTTTAATTGCCAGTACAAAAGTGACACTTAGAATAGGTGTCTATGAATGTATAATATATCAGAAGGAAGAATATCCAACCTATCTGAGGACTTAAAACGAAATGAAGGAGATTTAAAAATTCCTCCTTCAATATGAACCTATCTCTATTTGTCTGAATATTGCTTTATATTTTAAAAGAAGAGTCTTGAAAAAGTTAGAAGGAACAAGCTCTGATAAAACATAATGAAGAAAATGCCTTTAATGTTGAAACTGGTATTTTCCAGCTTTTTATATAATAGGCTGTGTAGCAGTTTTGGTCCTAATCCTTTTGAAGACGTATTGGAGTAAAGAAATGAGATGATTTCCTTTCCCACCTGAAAGAAACCTATTGCCCCACCAGAACACACAACCGTTCACATCATAGATTCAGTGTGGTCACTGAAATAAAGGTCGGAAATTTTTTGCTTAGCCTTTGGTTTATTTGCATGCACCCACTGATGAACATTGACAAAGAAGAGCTCAGGTAAAGCAGACCCACGTGCTGCGGCAGGAGAACGTTGCTCTATGCAAAGTCATGTTTCTGTGCTTAAAGGACGTTATCGAAGCCTTTGGACGGGCTTCAGGTCTTGTTGAAATCATGGTAGAGTCCCTCTGGCTGGCACAGCAGGAACTTTACAGGCTCCCTGTGCTCCAGTGTAGCAGCCTGGAGCCATGAGAGAGCAGTAAATACCATTTGTCATCGCTGTTTTTCTCATCAGACTTCCCTCACACTTTTAGAGAGAAAAAAAAAAGGGAAAAAAGTCTTGCTAGTCACACTACTTTCTACTGGAGGCATTTTTATAAAGTATTCATAAGTAAAACTCAGGATTTCTCCTTGTTGAAAACTACTGTGATAATGCGAAGGTTTCTTCTGGTTTGATAATGAGGTGTATCTTTCACCCTTTACTCTCTTGACTCTTTAAATACCTTTTATTAGTATCATCTGCCCTCTTTATCGTGCCTCACACACACAGCGAAAAATATCCCATAGAGTATAGTGTTCATATGCATTTATTAGTTACTATGAGTTTTATTACTGCATTTCATACTAACCTTCAAAAATTTTAATCATACATTGTCCTCTTAGAAAACATACTGTACCGTCGCTTAGTGAGTAGTAAGTCTCCAAGAAAGCACACTGAGCAAAAACATTGTAATTCAGCTGGCAGATATATGAAAGAATTTAACCTCTAGTTAATATACAAGGGCCTTTAATGAGGATCTAGCATGAGAAAAAAATAAGGCTTAATATTACTGTATGCTCACCAGCTTGAAGTTCGGCCCCACCAAGTGAGACGATATGATGTACTTTGAGTTCAAATTGCATTTAAAACCCTTCCTGCAAATTCAGTTAGGCACCTAACAGCTGTGTCTGGAAAAGCATCCATTTTGTTCATATTCTTCTGAAATTATGGTCAGCACTGCCAGTACAATGGGAACCTTCATTAAAAGGGACTTGTTTTATTCCCACGTAATAGGTACAATGTTTTAGATTTCATAAATTAGCCTTTAACTTCCCTGAATTATGTCTCTTTTATGAATGTTTCAGACATTATCTGGGAATGCTTCTTTCTCTGGCATTTATTTGGAAATCACAGCTCATGATCACATCAGTTGCTAATAACTCAAACAGCATGCTTTTATGCATCTTGTTTACATAGGGTTTTTTTAATATCATTGCTGTTCATTAGGCTTTATATACTATGATTAACACCCCTTCTCCTCAGCAATTAAGTAATTTATCAGATGATAGACATTACTGTACAGGACCACCATATACTGAAAAATTAGGCTCACTTCAACAGAAGCAAGTATCTCTGCGCTAATTATCACCAGTGATAGTTATGCATAATAATAAAAAGCTTTCTAGAAAGATAATGAGGCAGATTTTACTCTCAATAACACTAATGTAAATGCATAATCATTCTGGCACATCCACAAAGTGGTTCTTCCAGATATACATAACCATAGGTGGACTGTATTTATCCAGTAGAACAGATTTCTTGTCACTGCCTGGCTCCAGAGCAGCTGCCCTCATGTACAGCTGACATCAACCTTGGGGACACAATCTTTCACCTGTGATCTGAGACACAAGTTCAGTGATTTTTTAAATTTTTTTTAACGTGGTCCATTGTGTCTAATAAATGACTTTTAAAAAAAAATAAATGTTCCATGTTTTCCACCTCCTCAGCTGATGAGAAGCGATAGAGGAACAGGGGACGCTTCTGACAGTCAGAAATCTGACTCTAGGGATACAAGCTGAATTCATTGCTGTTTTGCTCCTAAGGTATGGAATTGTGAGAAAGCCATTTATTGGGGCAAATCACTGTTAAAATCAGAAGTGGCGAAATTTTGCTTGCTATCATTTAGCTTGTCAATTAAAAAAAATACATGTTTCCACATGGATTTTTTTTTCTTTTCTCTTTTGACGCTTACAATTCCACTGAAATACAATGATAAAGGCACTCTCCTACTCTGGAAATACTTTACAAAGCAATTCCCTGAGTGTTGCCACAGACTAAGGATGAAGAATCAGCACAGCCTTTCATTTTTATAGAGTCTTTGATATAGTTCTTTGCAAGGTAACACTAAGAAAAGAACTGGAATTATGGGTTGCAATGGCAAGTTAAAGGGCAGCGGTGTTATTTGAAATGGAGTTTAGTCTGCTTATTTCAGCAACGACTGTTCAGTGGCAGGTATGACTGTCCCATGCAAATCACTAGTCATGAGCTTCAGCGGCAGTTTGCCTGTGCAAGACAAGATGAACCCAACCGATTATAATCACTGCTTCCCTCCTCTGCAGTAGAAATTTGGGCTGTGACACACCATACCAGCTGCTGGACACTGGCTACTATAATAAAAGTTAATTTGCAGGATGGTATGGGCTGCGTTAATTTTCAACGTGGCAAAATGCTAACAGTTGACCCAGCCTTGGGCTGGTGCTGTTTCATCAGCAAACTGAAAAAGGAAGTCAGTCATGAGTCATATAAAATGCTGTAGATGATAGACAATTATTTAGATTAGTCAAAGCCACAGGAGTCTGGAGGGGTATTAAGAGTAACATAAGAATGTGAAGCACAGCAGCACACTGGCAGATAAAATTCTTTGTAGCTAGAAAAAAGATATTCAGTCATTTACCTGGAAAGGAGGTACCATGTATACAAAGAGAATAGCTCCACTAAGGGACTGAAAGAAACTTCTCCCTTCCTTTTTCCCTCCTTACCCTCCAGAATACTCTACAGCCTGCTCACTAGGAAACCGTACAAGAATTATGGATGGTTTAGGTTAAATCTCCGTGAGATATCAGGTAGAGCAGAGATTAAAACCCAAGCCTCTGATATTTCACTGAGTACCCAAGCATTAGGCCCTTGGACTTTGAATTACATTTTTATGCCAGAAAAGAAAGCACATGTGGAGCAGCTGCATTGTAAAGGCCTGCAGTGGCCACCGTGGCATCCTGGACAGAGCCCGGTCCATCCATCCAGCTCTCGCTGAGTCCCCGAGGGGGCATGAGCCGAAGATTATCAAACTCTTGGATCCGTTCCGGGACACTAGCTGGGTATCGCATTGCCCAGGATATGCCGTGGTGCGTGACCAGGTGCCCATTTCGGACACCAGAATGTGAAGTGAGAAGATTTTAGGCTGCCTTTAAATCCCGGGTCCACTTTTGTATCCCACCCCAAGATACTACTACAAAAGTCAAAGACCCAGAGAGGTAAGGACTAATAGCCCATTTCTCAAACATGTTACCAGAGATTATACCCCACAGCGATGCTGCTAAAAGATGGCTATCGTCTATGGTTAAAAACAGTGTTTAAATTGAAATTTAAATTTGAAACAGGCCCGGGTTTTTAAGCCATGGTCAGAAAGCTGCAACAAATGCAGCTGGGGTCCCCCGAAAGATAGTGCCAGGTATGAAAAAATATTCAGAGGGACACTCTGGGCTGCTGCTCCAGGCAGCGTGGCCACAGTTCACAGCCTCAGGGAAGGGACATGGGCAGCATCCATGGGTAGCGTGCCCTGTCACCCCCAAGGGTGTTTATAGACTGTCCCTATTTCTGTTTGAAGGCTGGTTACCAGAGAAAGAGGTTTGGTATGGGACAAACACTCAAAACTGTACCACTAGTTACCTGCAATTTTCTGTCACGGAGCACGCTCATTCAGCCACACTAAGTAACACATTAATTGAAATAAGTTTTTTTGAGATCAAGAACCAGAAATGGAGCAGTAGACTAGGGCAAACTTAATTGAAAATCCAGCGGTGATCGAAAAATCAGTAAGAAAAACAAATCTTGGCTGGTTTTCCCATCACGTTCCCTCTCTGCAATGGGGATAAAGCACACACCTGAAATTTTCTAACTGAAAGCCAATGTCATTTCAAGCAAATAGCCCGCTACCCACACAAAAGCTCTTCAGGTAGTGCAACATCAAACAGGAGACCCAGCAGCAGACAGTCAGCTTAACTAAGCACCCCTTTGAGAGCAGCTCTTTAGGGAGAGCCAGCTGAGCCATAAAAACTGCTGGGGATGAATGACATCAATGCAATTTACTGGCTTTCTTCAACTAAAGACGACAGCGTAAGGAAATGCTTTAAGAGACAACTAAACTCTGTTAGAGTCATAATGAGTAAATAATAGGTTCCATTACACATATTGGTGTATACAACTAATTCAGGATAATTAACAGAAGCATATGACAGAACAAGCTCTCCCTTTTTTCCCAAAAACATTTTATTAACATTACTTATGAATTCATATTTAGAAAATATTGTATGTGAAATTAATTGAAATTCAGACATGGCTCAAATACAAAACATAAAAGAAGGTGCAATAATACCACCATAGGCATAATCTACCGTAAGAAATACAATAGTGCCTCAAAAGAGGGATTACATGAGATTTGCAGAAGCTTCTGCTTTTCTGCTTTAACAGCCATAAATATGTATCAAGACCCTCAGCAGATGTAATCAGTGTACCTCCATTAAAACCAATTAAATTATGCCGATTTGTGCCATACAAGGATCTGGAGTGTAACCAAGCAGAAATTTCAAATGTCATGAAAAAGTAATGGCTCCATTTTCATTTTAATACTCAAGTAGCTTATGCATTGCCTTTGTCAGAGTGTTTATCAAAGTACCCCTATTCCCAATTTTCTCTTGTGGGATGAGCCAGATTTAAATTTCTACTTTTTTTACTGTTATGAAAGCTTCTGAAAGCCTTGACTATGAACATAACTGTAAAGGACAGTCTACTTAAATGATAGTGCCAAAGTGTGTAAAATGGCAGGGCAATAAACCTCTGAACATACTTTTGAAAGGTTCTTTATCTTTAGCAAGCAGAAGATGCCAATAAAATCCATGGTAGATATCTAGCTTTGTACTCTCCTTAGTTATATTCTGAGACGATTGATTTTTCAAATCTTAATTAATGTGTAACAACTGAAATACTCTCCCAAGACAGTAGTAACATTCCCCCATAAAAACATGGAAATCTATATACCTGGCTTTGCCAAAGTATTACTGCAAAGACAACAGAGCAGAAGAACCAAAGGTAGGTTCATTCTTCTTCTATTAAATGCAGTTCTTCATAAAAAGTGAGTTGGGAAAAAAAAAGCAGTCCCAAAAGACAGAACTGTGTCAGTGTATAAAACCGTGTGGAAACTATCTTACAAAAGAAGAAAGTGGAATCAAAAGAAGGTGTTTCAAACATCCAAGTGCACATCAGCTTTAAGACTTCGGGTTATATGTCTGAGGTTTTTTAACCAGTTTTCTCATCATTCTTCTGCGGAATGCATTCATTGGCTTGTTGATTTTTGGTTTCTGAGTCCCTGCTAAGAAAACAAAGGAAGCAGTTAGGGAAACAGTATGACAAGACTGTTCCTACTCTTTATGGTTTGAGCTTTTTCTTTTCATGTCATGCTGTTTAAGTAGCTGAGCCAATAATAACAAACACATCAGAAACCGTAAAATGTGTTCTGGACACCTTATTCTCACACCCTGTAAGGTCTCCAATGTGTCCACCTTTGGCACTGGAGTCCCACTTTGCTGCTCTTTTCCTGAGCAAGTACCAAAGTCTTTTCTACCTGTCCTGCAGTGACAGCAGAATGGAAGTTAACACACTGCTCTGTCTGGGGGGGAAGAAGTATTACCACATTTCTCTGAACAACACAGGGGCAAAGCCTAAAATATAACCAGAGCTAGTGGGAGACGAAAAGGTGAAATGATTTGGGTTTCTGCAGAGGACTGTGTTTCACACAGAAGCTGCAGAGTGGCCAAAGATAGTCAGGGTTATCTCCAGGAATGCTTACGAAGGCTGCATGAGATGTGTGAACACAGTTCAGAAAACAAGTACTTTGCAAACCTGACTGAAAATCTTACGTCTTTATGCTACCTGTTTACCTGTGGCCAGTTCCCAATCCTTTCGCTGTCACCGCAACGTATTTATTTGTTTTCCAATTTAACTTTTTTTAAAATTAAATGAATTGGAAACCTTTTCACTCCAAAAGCTATAGATGAATTCAAACAACAGTTGCATATTTGCAGAGGGAAGGTCATCTGAATTCAACCTGAGACTCCAAAAGGTAACAGGAAAGATGCTGGGCAGGGAATTATAGGAGCAGGAGAGAAGGAGTGGCTTAAGTTGCCTTAAAGATTTGCTTAGTGTTGCTGTACACTCCCAAGCTATAGAAATGAATATGTATAGCACAACATTAATTAGCACTAATTATGCCCTTAACTGTGGGCTTTAGTTGTACCAAGCCTTACTGAATTGTGAAATCCACAAGTTAGTGAAAAAGCTTATAACCGAACCTTTACATTTGGCTACCTGGTGCTCTAGTTACAAGACAGACAGCATTTCCTTATTTCTTTCTTCCAGGAAACAGTGAGGAAGGGAGAACCCCCAGGTGGCTCTGGCTAGGTGTGGGCAGTGGCAGAGCACGGAGGCGAGACGCCGAAGAGGCAGTTTCCTTCCTCCTGTCTCTTTGCACACTGAGGCTGGAGCCTGGCCCTACCATTTCCCAGGCAGTAATAGATGCAAATTAGATAATCACAAGCATCTCAGATAGACTTAGCGTGCTATTAAAGACTCCCTTACAATACTAGAATGGCAGAGACACACTCAGACTTGTCACCCACAGAAATATTACTCCCATGACTAACCGGCAGATATTATTTTTACTTCTGAGGACTGTGCTTGGGGTGCAACCTGTGCCCCAGCCCGGGATTTCTAGCCCAGAAATGAAGAATCATCTCCTGACTTAAGCAATCTGACTACACATCTTAAATCCTGAAGTATTCAGGCCTTGTGCACATCTCATGTTTAAAACGTAGCTACTTTTTTTTTTTTCCCAGAGTCAATGTACGTGCTAGATACAGCCTTAATTTTTTTCCCCATTAGTATCAATTTTTTAAATATTGTGGTGTGACCACTTCCTGAGTGCTCTGGGGGTCAACAGTAATTATGCTTTTCTCTCTCATTGATTTATATATAAGATGAATTAAACTAGAGTACTAAAACTTGCAATAGATGGTATGAACTGCAGGTAAAAGCACAACTGTTGTGACCTATAAGCACAGCCAGTAGCTAATTTGAATAAAGCCATTAAGAAAAATCAATTATCATTCCCAACCCCTCCCCCTACAGCCATAGAAGCTGTTGACTCAGCACAACTGATGAGGCAGAAGTCTTCAGGAATGGGAATAGAAAATGGAATCAAGGGAGAAGGGTAACTGCTGAAAATGCGAAAGAAAAAAGTAAATTGATTTCACAACTCATTTTAATCCTACTTAAAAATATCTAGAAGAAAATCATACATTAATTAGTGTTCATGTTGGTACTGAACAGTTTAAAGACTGATTCCTTGTGGGCTCTAGTAAGTTAATTAGTCTTTTTGTGTGCCCTTCTCTACACTTCATTCAAAAATGGTGTAATCACCTCGCATCACACTGTTCTTGTCAGAAGGATTTAATGCTGCCTCTCAGTTTTCCCTGCCTCTGAAAACAGAGAGTCCAAAATGCAAAAAGCATGTGCATGTAGCAAGCCAAGGTGAGCAAAGGAACACTGTGAACACTTGTTCTTTGTATTGCTTTAACTGCTTATGACTGACAAAATACAAAAAATCTTACCTTTTCTGCAGACATTGTAGCAATCCGTTTCAGTAACGAAGTTATTGGCATTTCCGCCACAGCCAGTATATTTGAACTCCTTACATGATTTAGTCTTGGTGTCATAGTAGTAGCGACTTACAGAAGAAGAACACAATCCTTCATCCTTTGGGCTATAGCATAGCAAGGGACCAGCTTGAAAAAAAGAAAGGGGAAAAAAAAGGAGAAAGACAAATTACATAAATGTAATCTCTACGCCTGGCTTAAAATTCACCCTGCAATAAATTTTGTGGCTAAACAGCTCTTGTTGCCATTGAGCTGACATGACGGTTACTGCAGACTTTAGAGACTTACTACATCTTATTCCTGTGACTTATGAATTTGAGAAAGCAACAGACACTCCCAGAAAATACGATTACTACCCCACAAGTGAAATTTATCAGCTTTCCCCATTTGGGGTGCCATGCATACAACAGGTGAGATATTCACATCGTCTGGCCAGAAGTCATATTCCATATACATTAGAATATAATAATTCCATTGGAACTACCTGGTAGAGGAAAAATTTTAATTATCCTTGCTATGATTTTGCTAGTAAATCCTGCCCACTTGCAGCAAAAAAAGTACGAAACCCATCGCTTTCCTCACAAGAATCATGTTTCGCTTTGCCTCAACAAAATTTTACTTTTCCTGCTGGAGATCTTTTACCAGTTTATGGATGTGCAACAGAGAAATGAAAAATAGTTCAGCATTCACCTAAGAAAATGCTGACAATCTGCCATCAGCCAAAAATAACTGTCTCATCAAGCACTAATAAAGCTTAGCCAGTGACAGCTTTTATACATTCTGATAGATCTCTCTTCTTCCAAGATCCTGTCTCACACTGGATATTAACCTGGTGTTTATGATAACACTTTGGTATAGTCACCTGCTTATAATTACTATCGCCTTTAAAGTTCAGACAGAGAGACAGTGAAGAGTCACTTCAGGCAAAAAACTTTTACCAGTTGAGCTGGCGAGTGCAAAAAAACCCAAGCCACCTAATACCACCACTCAGACCTGAATTTTAGAAAGGCACTTCTGATTTATAATCGGATATCACTGCCCTGAACGTGACTGCCACACGTCTCATACAGCTGCCTCAACGCAGATCTCCAACCTTATTTCCCTTCAAATTACACACATGCAGCTCTCTAGAAGTCCTGAGATCGCTTGAATGTAGCTGTGGGCACATTTAAGGTCACAATATTAAACTCACACAGCATTTTGTTCTTTCAATAACAGCTGAGGCAAGTGCCACATGAAAGTCTGTAGACAACATAAACATCTGCATCACAGAAGTCTTCAAAAAAATCACTGTATGGGTATCCAGAGGAAAATATCAAACAAATATCATCTTCATATCGCTTTCAAACCATCTATTTTATTAAAAATTTGGAACAACCATTACTTTTCTCTGGCAGACAGAGGTCCACACAAGACTGCAAATCTTTGAAGTTGTTGCCGTTTCCGTAACAGCCACCGTAGATGAACTCCTCGCACCTCATTGAGGTCAAGTTAAAGGCGTATCTTTTGAGATGACTCCTGCAAGGTCCTCCATCAGCCTCCATCCGGCATATTTTGGGCACTTCTGCAACCAAAATAGTTTCATCCTCTGTAAAATCAACCCTTGGTGCTCCTTGTACTCAACAACACGTTAGCGTAGACAAAACACTCTGGCCGCAGGCATGTCCCACCTTGTCCCGCTACCTGCGCTCTTTAGTAAAGTGGGATAAGCTTTACAGGAGGAATCTGGTGCATTAGTTAGCAACTAGTTATAACGCTAAATAGCATTTAAAATATTAATAGTTAAATTCTGCATGTCGCTTCCGAGACAACTCGCTCGGGTTTCTCTGCGGGCAATTTGACATCAGCGAGAGGGTTGCTACAAGCAGGAGGGGACAGAGGGGGTGGGTGCCAAGCCCCCCGCCAGCAGCCCAGCCTCCCCGCTGCTCCCGCAAGCCCCCGCAAGCCCCCTGCCACCCCGGGGCGCTCCGGGGCAGCGAGCCCCGTCGGCGCGGCGCCCCTCTCGGCCCCCCCCAGGGGGGAAAGGCGGCGGGGCCGGTGCCCGGACTCACTCTTGATGGTCCAGCAGTTCTTCTCGCAGTCGTCCAGGGTGAGGAAGTTGTTGGCGTTGCCGTGGCAGCCCCCGTAGGTGAACTCCTGGCAGCTCTGCGTGTACCGGTCGTAGTACCAGCGCGGCACCAGGGCGCGGCAGGGCCCGTCGTCGGGGGGCAGCAGGCAGGCGCGCTGCTTCCCTGCGGGAGACACCGGCGACCCACCGGGGCTGAAGCCACCTCGGCGGCCGAGGCGGCCCCGGCCCC
>VZSF01003003.1:437827-499144 GCA_013398295.1 Chionis minor
CCGAGACCGGCGTCGGTCGCTCGGCAGGGACGGCTGCCCCCGCCTCCCCCGCTCCCTGGCGCGGCCGCCCCTCCTCCGGCGGCGGGGGCGGCTCCTCCTGGCTTCGAGGCGCCCGCTTTCGCCACCCGTTTATCGGTTGCTTATGGCTGTCTGTTGGCATTAAAGAAAACCTGCCTGTAACCCGAGCGCCTGCCGTGGCTTGCTGCCGGGGAGAGGAGCCGGAGGAGGGACGGGACGGGACGGGACGGTGCGGGGCCGCCGGGGCGACCCGGGCCAGCCGCGTTAAAGCTCGCCGAGCCAGGCCGCGGCCCTCGGCGGGGCGGAGCGGAGCGGGGCAGNCGGTGCTGCGCGGCGGGGCGGCCTCGCGGCGCGGCGGCAGCTCGGGGCGGCGGGACGGAGGAGGGCGAGTCGGCGACACGCCGCAGCACCGCGACTTGCGGGCGGCCCTCAGGAAGGTACCCCGGGGCGGGGGGTGGGAGAAGGGGAGGAGGACACGGAGGTGGCGGCGCTTCCCCGCGGCGGGCGGGCCCGGGAGCCCCGTGCGGGGAGAGCAAGCGGGGCAAGGCCGGCCGGAAGGGCTCGGGATGTGTTTAAATAAGTGAATTTCCACCCCCTGGCCGGTGCCAGAAGGAAGCCATGTGTCCCCTGCGTGTGACAGGCGCGGTAGCAAATCGCGGGTGAAGGCCCGTGTGGGGCCGCAGAGTGCAAGGAAGGGGAGCAAAGGGAGGGAGGTTACTCCAAAGCCGAACCATAAATCCAGAGGAAAGGAGGCGCTTCTGGTAAGGTCGGTCACACGTAAACCGAATGCCAAATCTGCAAGTGACCGTGGCGTTGCTGAACGCGGTGTATTCCCAACAGTGTCACCTGTAGAAGGCTGCAGTGTAATTAAGCACACCTGTCCAAGCTAGGTAATTAGCTGGTCTGGGGGCAGAAGGGCCTGGGGTGGGCGCACGCTGTGGGGGGAGCCCACCTCCGCACCGGGAACCCGTGAGACAGGCGCTGGAGGTCGGTGCCCACCGCAAGGAGAACGCAGAGTGATGGTGGCGGCCACCGCACGTGACCAAGCAGACTGTGCATTCACAGGCTACGGAGCGTAAGGACTCGTCCCTCGTTTAGCCCTGTCTAACTCCACAAATCCTAGTTGGTGCTGCAGTGCTCTACTGCAGCTTTTTAAAAACATTACGTGCTGGGTTGCTAGGTGTGAATTCACGCATGTGACTTTGGAGCTCTGCTGTCCTGTCTTTGATAGGTGCTTTCTAAGATTACTTGGGGAATCTTATATATTCATGGATAAATTTAACCTTTTCCAAATTTCACCTCTTTCTCAGTTCACTGTGGGCAACAGGTAGTGGAACTACTTCTGAGTCATGTGACTTTTACTTTCTTTGTTTGTTTTCTTTTTTTTTAAGAGTTAACTTTCACACTTCCAGTGTTAAAACAAGATATCCCAAAGGCCATTTAATTGATCAAGTTTTCTGTGACTAAGATGAGGCCTATTATCCTCAAGCTTTAGCAGTTGTGGGTTCATCTGTGTTGTAAAAAAAGAAACCTGAGCAATAAGGAAAAGCAATGCATGGCGCCAGTCTGTTTCCTGACAAATTAGTTCATTAGTCTAAATTCCTGAACCTTCTGCAGTGCTGAAATAAGGTGACAGAAAGGATCAGTAGAAGTTGGAAATGAATCTTCTTCTCTCGCCTGGATTAATAGTACAAGATTTGGCAGCTAATACCATAGTGTCAAGTTTGTGCTGATCCCATCTGGAGTGAGCCTTCTCTCTGGGAATCTGCGGAGCGATCCGCCTGCTGAACTTGTTCCCTGGTGCACTGCTCACAGTTACCTGCCCAGGCACTACAGCTGCATTAGTGAAACATCAATGTCCTTCTGAAATACGGAGGACGAGGCCAGACCTCGTGAAGGCAGCAGTCTGGATCTGGAGAGAGGTGAAGGCGCACCTTGTTCTGCATCTCAGGTGTCTGCAGCTGTGTATTTGCTGAGGAATCAGGGGAAACTGGCTGTATTGGTGTTTGCTGGTGCAGCGTTTGCTGCTCTGCTGTGTGGCACAATGCATCTTACAAATACAAACACTTCTCCCCCTCTCCCCCCCATCTTGTTTTTATTCCCCATGCCTGTTGAAGTGCAGCTAACAGCACACCCTGCCTTGCTGGGTTTAGTGCAGGTAATTGCGTCATGGACTAAGAGGGAATGGGATGTGATATTTACCACATAAATCCCTGTGATAAGTATGATGTAAAAGTAATTACAGCAAACAGCATAAACCCAGTACTATCCTTGTCCTATATTCTACAAAATGCTTATATAGTGTTTATTTTAGAGTTTATCTGATCATATAGGCAGAAAAAATCAAAATCACCAGTTTATGTCAAATCCAGTCTGATCACCCCAAAGTTTCTAGCAATCAATGTTTATTTTGTCTTAAGTTACCCTGACTTCAGGGTAAACTGAAAAGTGAAGTCTCTGGGAGAGAATGACCACGCAGGATCTATAACGCGTTTTAAGTGTGCCTGGTATATAATTTGGGGCACTCTTTCCTCTAGCTAAATCCAGATGTAGCTACCAGAGAAATCAGAGACGTGAGCAGTGCAATTCCATGAGTGAGAGCTGTTTTGTGGTGTTTGGTTTTTTTCTCCATTTTATTTTTTAATCTATGAAATTAATGTATTTTAAACGGTCTGTAATTTTCCAATTGTTCTGAGCAGGATGAGGAAGAGACTCTTATAATTCCAGGGGTCTGTTTTTAGCAAGGGTATTGAAATAAGCTTGCGAGTGGTTTCCTTTACAACTTTGTAGGTCACCACCCTTCCTCTTGGAAATCGAAAACGTAACTTGTTCAACAACGCTCGCAGTGCAGTGGTATCCTCTAACTTGCTGCAATAATTAAATTATGGTATAACTGGCGTGAAGGAAAAAGATTTAACCTACTCTGTGTGTGTGTATGCGTAACAGTATGCATATGTGTATAGGGTATATAAATGCTGTCCATTTTTCTTTTCCTCTAGCATTAGTAGTAAGAAGCATTGGGAAATAGGTTTGAAAAGGATTGGCATATATTTTGCTGGAGTGGCAAAATGAGATTTTGTTTTATATCCAGCGGTGACTTGGTCTACTTACCCTGTGTTAGATCTCTCCAGGCTAAGGGGGATTTCCCCTGTGACAGTGAGACTCTGCCAAAGGACACCACTACCTTATTTGCCACTCTTGGCTTGTATGTCACGAGCTTCTGTTTATTAATGTATGTATTGTTACAAGAATTAAAGCCCCGTCATATTGGAGTTTGCAGGGTCTGAATTAAATAGTGACAATCACTTTAACTTTCCAGTAAAATTACTGTACATTCTCTGTCAAAAGAATATGGCTCATTTTGACCTTCTGCAAAATACTGAAGAGTATTTTACTCCATTGCCACTGGAGCACCTTGGATAGAGTTTGTTTGTTTATCTTTGTAGCAAATTATAAAAAACAGTAACGGAACAGCAAAGTAGTAGGTTGCTGGCATTAGAAATAAATCACTTAAAAGTTAATTTCTCACTAAATTGGGAGGGAGAAAAGACAGACCTGAACCTGCAAAACAAATGACTTGCATCTGTAATTATAAAACCTTATTTATCATGCACCTCAGGTAAAAGAGTCAGGAAGAAGCCAGTTAAAAACTGTGACATTAATAAGGCTCACGGATTTGCACAGAGTGCCCTTCTGTCTAAGAGAAGCAAAACACATTCCCAGATTCTGAGGTATTTGCAATAGCCTTTGTCATCTTGTGTCTGGCAGAAACATCATATAAACATTTAGGGGCTAGTTCTCTTGCTGGTATAGATAAACTCAGCAATGCACTTTACTACTGCCAAGAATTTTTGGTGGTAATTTAACAGAGAGGAAATTTTCCTAATTGATTTTTGTTGTTGTTGGAAGGGGCAGCTGTAATAAGAGGGACCGTCCAATACATTCACTAGTGCCCTACCAAGAATTGCTTTTACATCAGTTTAGCAGAATAGGAGAGAAAAAAATGAGCTTCAGCACAGTCAAACGAACTGTGTAACAAAGCTTTTTCTGATAATCAGAAAAATGTGACTTTATGTGCAAGCACTTCATTGTGTAGCAAAAATGTAGTAAAGGCAATTTTATAAGCGATGCTCCTATTTGTTACTCAGTGTCACAGCAGTGAATACATCTGAGATTGCAGTTGCTGTGCCCAAACACTGTTTTTTTTTCCTACCCCACATTCATGTTAAAACAAATTTCCACTGCATCTAGTCAGACTTTTCAATGAGCATTTTTTAGTGGGAGAACGGGACCTGAGGGATATTTTTGTGGCTTGGATCTAGCTATTATATTGCTTTATCATTGTCACACCTGATTGGATTAGGCAGTACAGTTAGGCACTTCTGACAACTAAAATCATGTCTTAATAAGCAGTTGATGACTGAGCAAATGTCTGGCATTTAGATAGGTTTTGCCATGACTCTTCAGCTAATGTAACTTTGCTTAAATCTTTTTAGGTCACGTTTGCTTGGAAATGTGCAACTAAATCTCTCCCTCTGCCTGTGTACCTGTACTAATGAAGGTGACATCTCCCAGCCAGATGTCAGGGTGCTCTGAAAGCTTATGTCTATTTCATCTCACCTTGCTCTGGACTTTGACTTTCTGGGAGACTCTTTTGATTTTTTTTTTTTCCTTTCTCTTTGGGCTCAGAAGGAGTGTGAAAGCCTATATCCAGCTCCAGTCCTTGAAGATTAAATTTGATAGAAGAGTACTGATAGATTACACAAGGAGACTTCCAGGATACTTGGTGTGCTTCTTAAAATTATTTGCTGTCATGCAGCCAGGCCTGTGCATCTGGACAGTGATTGTTATATTTTCAATGCCAAAAATTCCTGGTCACTAGTAGTGGTGGCACCACCTGAGCTCAGATAGGTTCCCTCAGATAGGTTTCAATGACTAGTTTTCAACTTCTCATTAAAAAATTAAAGCATTAGTTTCTCCATAGGGATAAGTCAGGACGAGCTTAATAATTTTAAGTATTTCCAGAAATGCCATTACACCTGCAATCTGCCATTTTACATATGGCAGCCCTCAAAATATGCCATGGAAACTTGAAATTGGGCAAGCTGGTGTGAGCAGCATACTGCATTCCTGAAAGAGCCAGAGGTGCCTGAAATGGCGAGATGCAGAGATCCTAAGGAGAAAGGGAGTAGTGGGGAAGCCAAATTGTTGCACCTGAAGCTGCTCTTCAGTGATGGATGTTTTGCTCCCTGCCCACACCGCATGCCAGGCCACCTGGGAGAACGTGCTCCATGAAAACTAAAGAACAGAAAGGCTGGACTATGCAGCACGCTCCAATGCACTCTTGGCTGTGCCTGCTGGTGTCTGGTCTCTGGCATCCCTGCAGAACTGGCAGGATTTTGTCTGTCATCAGGAGCCACCTTTCTCCTCTGTCAGCATCACCCAAACCTGCTGTGGACAGGAAGCTGGGTTGGAGAAGTGCTGCAGTGTTTGAGAGCGAAGCTGCTCTTCAGGCAGATTTGGGAGGGTTTCTCGGGAGCGTGTCCTCTCAGACCTGTTGTCACAAGTATTGCTGTTAGGGACGTGCAGTGGGATAAGCACAATGGTGTATGTTGTGATTGCTTTTTCAAAGGCAGAAAAGGAAATTAGAAACTCCTTCTTGAGAAGAACCCAGACTTCCCTGGGGAAGCTGATGAAATGCTGGGGAAAAATCACCTCGTTTGGAGAGAAATGTGGAACATTTCATTTCAGCTCAGCTTTCTTCTTGTGGTTCAGATGGCAGTCCAATTCTTTAGCTAATGATTCAGTATTACGAACTAGCAGACCTTCAAAATGTTTAGCTGTTTTAGTCTGTGAGGATACCCTAAACTTACTAGGTACTTGGCTGATAAGGTGATGAGCATAGTTCAAATGCTGGCACATATATAAACTGGCATAAGCTGTAGGTCTGTGGTGGGTCTCCATCTACAGTTTGGCATATGCGCAGCCATTCTTTGGATAGCTCTAGAGAATACTTTTTTTCCTCTTTCAGTGATGCAAGACAAAGAAAAGGTGAGGGCAGCAACAGAGTTAGGATCAGTTCCTGGGACTGAGTATTTTCTGTTTTATCTGAAGGATTCAGTCATGATGTGGGCCTTTTGGATGCAGTCAGTAAACCGTGTCTACTGGACTACTTTACTTCTCTGGGTGCAGGTGTGCCAGCACAGGTAGCCCTGTCTGACTGTGGCCCAGTGATGCACCGGGAAGTCCTAGAAGTATGACAGGAGACCCTGGTTGCCACTTGTGGTCCTGGTTGGTGAAAAAGCATCAATGATCATTGGAAGTTTTGCCAATGGAGATGTCTTGAGAACGGAAATCCATCAGTTCAGATGAATGGTATAGCACAGCCAGCACTTGATACGACATTGCTTAACAAAGCAAATCTCTCCAACTGTTACCCAATTTCCAGGTTGCACTTCTGCCTAGGTACTGCGTGAAGTCTTCAGCCCTGTGAGGGGGAGCAGTGTGTGGGTGGCAAAGATGGATCAACTCCAGAGGCAACTGAAGTTGGATCCCATTGTATAATTCCACGATGTGCTACTACCTTGCAGTGGAGAGGTAGCCTGGGATGGTGTGGGCCACAATGAGATAACTTGTTTTGCAAGGATGTAACCCAGAGTCAAAAGCAGGATCCAAACCCCAACATCCCAGCCTGTGGTGGGCATTACGCTATACCTCAGCTAACCATCTCTGTGTCGGAAAGTGTGAGTTGCAGGGGCAAAAAAACCCAGCTTCACTTGCTCAGCTCTGCATCACATCCATAAGTGGATACAAGTGGCCAGAGGTCCCAGCATCCTAAAGACTTGTCTGGGATCAGCATCTAGATTGATGTGACACACATTTTTGCTCTTGTAGGACTACCCTGGTTTGAATACATCTGCCCTTAGGTCCTGGGAATAGCCATGTCCTTGGCACTCGCTTATTCTCACTGATTCTGGGTTCCCTGTATGCCAGGCCAGAAAAAAACCCCCATCTTTGCCTGTTATATTGTGAAAGTGTGTGGTTTGTGCTCATTCTGGTTCCTTCTGAGATGAGCCCTCCAGTTGAAGGCCAAGGTGATCGGAACAGTCCCACGTGGGAGTTTTTAGATATGTTGTATTTTGTGTGTGTGCATGTGGGAAGCTTAGTGGTAAGATTAAAATTGTGAAATCGTGTTCTGGGGGTTGGTGCTGTGGACAGCCTCACAGAGCACCTGGAGAGGTTGCTTTGTTACCAAACACAAAGAATCATGCTTCTTATGAGCAAAATTTGTCGTTGCTGTGGATGAGTGTGAACGCAGTCAATCAGTGGCTGATGGGAGGTGGAAAAAGGGTTTTCTTTGGCTTATTTTGTCCCCCACAGTGACACCACGTGCACACGTGGTTCTTGTCCAAGAAAAACACAGGGTCCCATGTGGCTTAAAACCCATGTTGTTGAGTATCAAGTGAGAAATGCTTGTTTCGATGGCCTATTGCTTTACCTGGTGTGGCATGGTTGAATGGAAGATCCAGTAGATACTACTGAGAGAGGTAGGATAAGTAAAATACAATCTGCGTGTGCTCAAAGGTAAGAAGGTGAGAAATTCCACAGAACTAGGCACAGAACTGATTGCCTGATCTCGGGGGGCTTTGTGTATGTGTTCCTATCCTTTTCTGCTGGAGAACAGATTTCAGTATGGTAGCTGCAGTTCTTAGGAGTCCAGAGTGGGAAGCAATTTTGGGATCCTCCCTTTTTTTGCCATATTCTTGGATAGGGCAGTTGAAGGGATTGTGGTTGGGAGTGCGCAGAGACTGCCAAGACACTCAGGTCTGTACAGGAGGGATTTGCCTATGCAGCTGTCCTGGGAAGAAGGACATAGGGAGGGAGGAGAGGTTGGCTAGGATCATGTGGCTGCCTTCCCAGCTGGTCTTCCAGCATCTCATTCTTCAGGAAAAGGTTAAGCTGGACTCAGCTCCCAGGTCCTAGACTGGACCTTTTGTTTTCTTAGTATGGTGATGATGTGTGTCCTCTGCTCCAGCGGTGGGGCTCCCAGATGCACCAGCAGCTCCAGTAGTTGCACAGGGTGGAGGGGCAGTGCGTGCTTCTGAACTCCTTGGTGGACTTGTAGCTTTCTAAGTTTTAGGTAAGCATTGGCAAAAACTTTGTGGTTGATTCAGGGTTTGTTTGTGGTCTTTTTGTTGGTGGTGTTGTTTGGGTTTGGGTTTTTTTCTTTTTTGTCTCCTGAAGTAAAAACTGTAGCCAGATGTATGGGACCAAAAGATTTGCAGTATTTAGATTTCTGAACCAATAGTCAGTTTTGCTTTATGTATTCTGTGTGCTGTGAGGAACTGTGTTGCAGTGAAAGGGAGGAAGCACAATGATTTAAACAGAAGCGTGTCCGGTTACTGCGAAATGAATAGACCAGGTGAAACTTCAGAATACTCATAAAGTACATGCTTTTTGTTGCAAAAATCAGATGTTGTAAAAATAGATGAGGGCAGGTATATTTTATTATATGAGGTGTTGCCAACTCTTACGTTATAGAGTTCTTCCCTCTGCTATTTTTTTTCCCTTTGAGAATGGGAAAACTTCCGTTACTAACAGTTAGTTCCTTTATTTGCTGATCACTGCAGTCTTCGGTACCCAGTGCTGTGGCAGATTGCATGATTCCTTTGTTGCCCGTGGCACGGCTTAATTGAAGGTACAGAAAGGAATTATGGTGCTCTAATTAATCAATTTTAAATATATGTCTTCCCATTTTATCCATGTATTTTCCAACACTCGGTAAATTTTTCTGGTTTTCTCTTCTATGAGCCTACTGAATATTGGTTTTAAATCCCACTGGAAGCTTCTCTGGAAACTCAGCTCTGGCCACAGCTATGTGCAGTGGTGGTGGAGAAATCCAGCCATGAGCCAGGCCTGTTCACCCTCACTTTGCAGCAATGAACAAGGAAGTAGAAGTATCCCAAACATACCCAAGGCGCTAGCAATGACATGTTATCTGCCCCTTTGAACCAGCTTTATCATGCTAAGCTGGAATGGCTGTTTTTCCTTATTTCTTAATCTCAAATTTGAGGGGAAAACTAAATAACCTGAAATTTGCATGTATTTACATCTAAATGCACACACGTGCACAGAGAAGATTCAGGAGGGGTTATAGCTAACATACCTGATGTGGTTGATGTGTCTCTTTCTTTATTTTGTCAAGTGCTTAGTACATTTAGGAGCAAAATAAAAAATCAGCAACGCAGTCCGTGGAAAAAGACGGTGATGAGCAGAAGTGGCCGCCACGGAGCCCGTGCTCAGCCAGGTACTTCAGTGTGGTCCTAACCTTATTGTTGTGTAAGCCCCCCAAGGCAAGGGGACTCGCAATGCATTTAAGTAGGGTATGGAACCATTATTTTGTTTTTCAACATCTGTTTAAGGTTTTCAGATATTGAGATTTAAAAAAAAATAAAAATGGAGTTGTATTTGAGTTGGCTTTCTTTTTTCTTCTTAATAATACCTTCTGGCTGGGTTGAAGTGTCTTTTTACATCCAGCAGTTTTTCTCACTGGGTTGGTCACATCTTGTCCCACAGGCGCCATGCAGAGTGGTTGGGTTCTGTACATGAAATGCAAGAAAAGTGGGGAGACCAAAATGATCTGAAGGGCAAAGACAGCAGAGTGTAGTCTTGCATCTCCCCAGGTCTGGACCTTTTCAAGGTCCTTTTCATCTCATCAATACTTATAAATATCTAAAGAGCAGGTGACAAGAGGATGGAGCTAGATTCCTTTCAGTGGTGCCCAGTGACAGGACGAGGTGCAACAGGCACAAACTGGAACACAGGAAATTCCATCAGAATATAAGGAAAAACTTCTTTGCTTCAAGGGTGGCAGAGCACTGAAACAGGCTGCCCAGAGAGGTGGTGGAGTCTCCTTCTCTGGAGATATTCAAAACATGCCTGGACGCCATCCTGTGCAACCTGCTGGAGGTGGACCTGCTCTGGCAGGGGGGTTGGACTAGCTGATCTCCAGAGGTCCCTTCCAACCCCTAACATTCTGTGAATCTGTGATTCTGTGAAGGGATGGGCATTGGCAGCTGACCTGCCTGGGGTATGAGTGTCTAGCATGTTCTTCAAAGTTTGTGAATGAAGGTTGAAGTTTCAAGAGTGACTTTCCTACCTTCCCTTTTTAAGTAATCCCACAACTACTGCTTTCTTGCTCAGAAGGGTTTGTTTAGTGTTCAAAAAGATGCTGATAGGAAGAGCCCATCTCACTGTTTAATTTACCCAGGGCTTCTGTGTGATTGCTTTTTAGTCTATGAATCTCAGTCTGTGCATCTGTCTTCTATGGGCTGTGCTTGGGGTGATACCAGTGAGCTTGTTTATAAGCGCTAAATCCATCACATTTCAGATTAGACCTGTTAGTCTTAATTATAATGGGGGAAAATGTAATAAAAAGAGATGGAGAGTAAACCAATGATGCAGCTTGGAATTTTTTTCCTTCAAATGCAGTAAAGGCTTTTTAAAAAGACATGGGTATTTGAGGTAATTCCTCATTCATTTTCGGTTTTCACAGGGGGGAAACAAGATTGAAAATTCTAAGTAGAGTAACAAAATGTTTTGGAAAAAAAATGTTTCCAGTAATCTTAGAAAAATACGGAAAGAAATCAAAGCTGTTTTATTTCAAACCTTTATGTCAAAGTTTAAACCACACTCTCCAGGTTCGTTGCTACTAGCTGTAAAGTTTTAAGTTAGGCAGATACTTCAATACTGTGGTTTTTTCCTACTGTTTCCTCCATGTTCTATGTGCTGCACTCACGTTATTATTTAGTATCTTGATGATGACTTCAAAATATTGAGTCTTTACAATGAACTGCCATCTAGATTATAAATTTGGAACTTGTTGGTTTGGAGGTTGTAAAATGAATCATGCTGTTCTAAAAAGCTTAAGTCAAAATTGCTTCATTTTTGTTCTTTATTTTAATTAGCTGGATGTTTTCAGGACTTTTTTTCTGCCAAGTATTTTTCACAGGGTCATGAAACAGATATCTCTGCATAAATCAAACTTTTTTAGTTCAACCCTGTATCATTGTGGAAAACATTTTCTTGGCTTGTTCCCAGCAGCAGTCTGATGACAGCTAAGAGTACAGAACTTTCCATACCGTCGTTGAAGCCTAGTCCCAAATCCCGTACTCAAGTAGGGCAAATTCTTCTGTGACAGCTCTTGTAGACAGTCATTTGCCCAGGTGTCATGTCATACGTTTGGCTGGGTGGCCAAGCGTCAATACCGAATAAGAGGCACAGATTGTATCCAAATGCCAAATCTTCCACATTGTGGGCAAGAGGGAAACTTGCATTCCTCATGCAAAGGGGACACATGTTTTGGCAGCATCTGGGACATTTGCTACCTTGACAGGACCCCTTGCGTAGTGGTGGGTTATTTTTCCATAGCTCTCCTATGTAATTCCTAACCAAGAAGAGCATGTATGTTTTTATAAGAAAAGGAGTGAGAGCTATCTCTCTTGTTTCAATTAATATTAAAAAAACTAACCAAACAAACAAAACTCAAAAAACCCCAATCCCCAGAAAAAGGTCCTGCAAAACTTTCTGAAAATCTTCCCCCTGTGGTGGTGAAAAAGGAAGTGGTAGTTGCAGCACTGCTCTCTAGATCACTTCAGACCTCAGGCAAGCTGGTAATATTGGATTTTGGTTGCCAGAAGAAAGTGCACTGAACAGCTTTGTGTGAGCAGACAAGGTTAGCACTGCAGGGAATGTTTTCTGCCTGCTGCGTGGTTAAATCATCTTTGTGTGATGGAGTTATTTTTAATCTGTTGTCGTCTTCTAAGTCACATGCTGCCTCTGCTTCTGCATGGAATGTCATCGGAGACCGAATTATTGCCTCTTCCATTGGGGTACTGACTGCTGCAGGTCCAGGTTCATCACCACCAGCCTGGGTGATCTGGGTACTTGGGCAGCTCATGGCTTCTGCCAAGGTCAGAATCTCCTAGCATGTGTCATGGGGACTGGAAGCACAGGAGCAGCTGCCATCCTGCCAGCGCTGAAGGGACCTCATGAGTGCAGGAAGGACAGCAGGACCCTGCTTTGCCCACCACGTGCTGGTAGACGTCCTCGTCAGCAAGGTGCTGTGGTAAAAGAGTCAGTCTCTCCACAACCTCTTTAGTAGGTATAAGGAGCTGACCTCCTTCTCTCACCCACCAGGATTTGCCCCAGTTCTGACCTGAATGTGTTTCCACATCCCAGTCTCCTTCCCTGTACCCTTTCTCTGCCTTTCTGAAGAATATCGCTGGGAAAGGATTGGCCACCAAACTTTGTTTAGGGCTTTGGAGGAGTTGTGAGAGAGTCGAGGAGGACTGTGGCCTCCAAGCCCAGGAGTGAGAAGAAACAGGGAATATATACTGGAAAACTCGTTCTGGTGTGTTTGGGATGCGTGACCTAGGGGGAGCCAGATGGAGACCAGCGGGTAGGAAATGAACAGCTGCAGTTTGGATATATAAGGACCCACACAGGCTGCAGCACAGCAGCTGGTGAGGAGCTCACTGGTGGGGTCCTGGCTGCCTTGTACCTATGGGGTGGGTTTGGGTGGCCACGTTTGGTAGCACCCACCTGTGGCCTGTGGGTTTGACCACCTCAACTCTCCCTTACGTCATCCTAAAGCGCTGCCTTGTCCTCAGCACCGCTGTCCATACGATGCTGAGTTGTCTCGCAGTGCAGTTGTTGCTGCTGGTGGTTGTGAATAAAACTACAAGGAGAAATGTTGTTTTGCGGGCTGTTAATTATTTTCTTTAGTTATTGCTGGCGTGGAAGGCAAAGGGCTCTCTGGTCTGTTACCTCCTTCCTTTCAAGTCAGTGTTATGCTGATGTCTAGATACAACCACTGAAGAACTGTCATTAGTGGTTTCTTGCTTATTGATTTGCTTTTTTGTTACATTACAGATCCCATTAATTTTGTCATCTTTGGTTATTATATTAATAGAGCTAAGTCCAGTTACTGTAACTTGATTTAAAGGAAAATAAATGCTCCTTGTAACATAATATGGTACAGTTATATGGCACCACTAAATCCATTTAATCTTCTTAGCAAAATACCTTTTTCTCAGACATTTTTTCTTGCTTTTCTAGTAAGTCAGTCTAATCTTGGCTTAGGTGTAATTCACAGGAAGCTTTAGTAAAAATTTCTGTCATTTTGTAAGAATTCAGTTTATTGTTTTCAAGACTCATCATCTTGCTAACTGTATGCTGAAATACACTACCACTGTACAGTATTCTAAGGGACAGATAGAAGAGGTATTGTGTGTAGAAGTGGTATGGCCTTTAATTTCCGATTTGAATTGCTTGATAGAAAGTAAACTTGCTGGTGAATAATGGAAAGAAATCTTTAATTGCTGTAAAGGAGATCTGTGCACACTCTCAGTACCCAAATTAATGCAATTACAGTCTCTGCTGTTGTAGAAACAGTTTATTTATTTTAGAATAGAGTGCAAATTAAGTGGCAATTGGTAATGTTTCTGGGTAGGTGCTGGTACAATATCAGCACAAAATACTGCACATCATGTGAAGGAAAATCGCAAAATGTGCGTTTTTGTTTCTTTTCTCATTTAAACAGTATACTAACTTCCAGTGGAAAATAATCAAAACGTGCAACTATCTGGCAATGTTTGGGGAGATATTTTAATTTCTGGCAGAAATTAGAATAATCTATAACAACAACAACAAAAAATAATCTGAATTTCTGTCTCTATCACCTCCCCAACCCTGCCACTGCATTTCCCCATTTCTGGGCAGGAAAGTACAGGTGCTGTTTTCACAAAACTTTGTCAAGACTATTTTAAATGAAAACACTTTTATTTTTGTTACCATTATTCAACACATAGTGAGTTTGTTTGCTTGATCAGTTTCCGACTGGGCAAATATCCACAGTGTTTTCTGAAATAATTCACAGCTGATATCAGTCCTGAGGCTCCCTGGAGAGCAGCCCGAGCTCTCACCGGGATGCAGGCTGAACCAAGGCTGCCTCCACAGCCGAGTCCTTCAGGTGTCCATCTTCATGGTTCAGATGAAGCAGCTTGAGAAAAACACTGGTCCCATACATGAGACTTACTGTGCCTTCACCATCAGGAAAATAACAGTTTCTGTTGTGGTTTACTTGTACTTGATCAACAGGTGACTCCTAAATTGTCTTTACATCCCAAATGCCATTGAGACTTGGCCAGCTAGATCAGGTAAAAAGATTTCCTTTGTATCTGTCAGATAGCATCTGTAGTATGCCGTGTTAAAATATTTCTACTGTGAGGAGTTTTGGGTCTTGTAACAATCGGTATCCTAGTGATGCCAGTCTGAATGCTATCACCCATGATTTCCACATTTCTTATGCTAAAGAATATGCAAAAACAACCCAGCTGCTCACGTACTTCCCAAAGCTTGCATCTGTATACTTGTCAAACACTGCGCATTTGCCTTATGATTTAGGTTAAAGTGCCGGCAAAATGCCAGCATAATTTGTGTCTGCAGCTCTTACTCTTTGCTTCTTAAAGCTGTGTGCATTAAAAAAAAAAAATTAAATTAATTCAAAGTTAATTAGGCAAGATTTAAACTAGTTCAAGTGTGAAATGCTTCTCTGGGGGCACAGATGTGAGGAACTGGCCAAAGTAAAGGGAAGGGGCAAATTTAAGTATGCAGCATTATTTGACCTGCATCCGCATAAACCTGTCTTTAGCAATGTTTTAAGCCTATGTTCCTTCAGTCATTGCTGCCTTGAAATGAAATCTCTGTTTCAATATTTTGAAAATATCTGTTTGTTTCAGTTAGCATTTATATGTAGGGATGATAATATCCAGTCATCAGTACTGAAGCATCAGCCAGTTGACCAGCACTGCAGTTCTCTGGCACTGTGGGTTATGTTTGTATGTGATCATGTAAGGGGAGGTGTTTCCCCAAATCCCTTCTCCCGTCCAAGCTGTCTGCCCTGTGATTGCCCCACAGCCTGCTCCTTCCCGCTGACTCTGTGCAAATTATCCAAGGATGTGTGTTTTCTGAAGGTTTAT
The DNA here is from genome assembly GCA_013398295.1 of Chionis minor. NCBI lineage: Eukaryota > Metazoa > Chordata > Aves > Charadriiformes > Chionidae > Chionis > Chionis minor. The sequence goes on from VZSF01003003.1 coordinate 452,887, forward strand.
TTTGAGGAATGATACTTTTAAAGGAATAAGATCGTGTGTTTGCAAGTAGGTTAGTTTGTTTAGAGTCTTATTTATGACTGTTAATGGCATGTGTGATTTTTGTAAACAATTTGTGTCTAAAGTTTAAAAAGCTTTTGACAGAACCTATTTCATTTCTTTGCAAAACACAGTTTAAAGTGGATGGTCCAGTGGCTAAGAAACAACTGTGAATATCAATATCTGGACTCTGATACTTCTTTTTATTTCTTCAACTTAGGCATGTGCTGTTTGTGGTTTGTGCAGCGAGGCTGTCTTCATTTTTCTTCTTGTGTCATGCAAGGAAGATCTTGTTTTACTCCGCATGGCAAACTTTATCTAGTAATAATTAAAAACTTTGGCTCTGTAAAACAATTTGAGTTTACACAAAATCACAGGAGCAAGCACGTCATAATCTGTAGAAATGATGTAAAACCACTTCTCTAATGCCTTAGTCATTCTTCTGACTCCGTTTGACTTCAAAGGTAGGTTTGTACGTAGACTGTAAAGCATTTGGCCCAGTACCAGCCGTAAGAAGCACAAAACTCTGTTAGTACCTCACTTCGTACTTTTGCCAAGATCTGTCAAAACGTTGGGATAACTTTCAGTACATACTTCATAACATCTTTCAGGCATTTCCCTGGATGTAACTTGATGAACATTGCCAGATGTTATTACCAACAATAATTACTCAACATTAAGGGTCAGTGTCCTAGACCTTGAGCATCTAGGCTATGACAGTATGAAAGCTAAATGTGGACTCTCCTACATAGTGTCCTGGTGAGTATTTTGTTACTATTAATGATGAGATTTACGTTATTCAGTATAAGAGAGGGAGAGAGATGATAATTACTGAATGAGTAGAACATTCAGTATATACGTTTCTCAGATTTTGGTGAGAGAAGTGAAAAAGTAATTTTTCTGTTACCAACAGTGAAGTATCCTTATTTCTGTGGCCGACTGGGAAGCAGAAAGCAGCCATATATGGGCTGAAATTCTCTGAAGAATGTGCAATAAATAGATAGCTCGGAAGAAGGCTCCACAGGGCCTCATGAGCACAGCAGTTTGGGAGGGAGAGGAGTCTATTTCCAGCTCAAGAAGTAGTGAACACCACAGGACTTGTTTATTTACTGTGGAGAAAAGACTAAGAGGAGTGAGTTCTTAAAATAATAAATTCGCTCATTGTAAAAGACTGTAGCAGTAAAATTGTGGTCACGGATTAAGACGTGTACTTTCTATTGGGAATCGGTGTTTGTTTCGGTAAGGCTGGTTTGGAGGAAGGAAGGTGACTTTTCTGTTTTGCGTTTGGGCCCTACCGTACGTGCTAACCCGGGTGCACGGAGCACTTGGCAACATGGCAGAAGCAGCCTGTGCCAACCCCTGGCTTGGCCTGTGGATGTAGGCAGGGCTTGGCACTACACTATCGAGACAACAGGTTGGTAGGCATGGGGAGCCAGAACAAGGTGGCAGAAGCGTGAGAGCCCGGTGCACCCCACGGCATAGGGCGATTTGGCTCAGAGCTGCCTCTGTTCGGGTGTTCCTGCCAGGCTTAGAGGTTGGCTGCAAAACTGCAGGTTGCCTCTTTTGTTTCCTTCCCATGGCCGGGGAAATCTCAGACCTTGCAGGGTGAGACGTCCAATGCTTGTGCTGTGAAACCTGGAAGTGTTACTGAACATGGTGGCTGTACTCCAAATGTGTTTTGCCTGCAACAGCTGGAAGAGAAGACAGCAACCTGAATAGAGCAAGGGCAGTAGCCAGACAGCTAGGGACAGTGACTTTTGGAAGATGTGCAGCAATAGGCCAGTTGAGAGTTGCCCAGGGAGCAGACTTGGTAACGTCATGGAAGATAGCAAGACCATATTTTTCCAGTGTGTGTTTTGTCAGATGCTAGGGAAGTCTAAATGCAGACTGGACAAAAGTGCCCTGAACAGCACTGATGTCCTTGAGAGCATTTCAGGCCAAGGGAGGGGAAATGAGATTTCCCTCCCCTTGCCTGTCTTGTGTACCTTTTGTGGTCATCATGAACATATCATCAACCTTCTTTGGCAAGGTCCCTCTCAGGCCAATCCATGTTTTCCTTCCTGTCACTTTCTAGAAACTGTACCAAAAAAGTAACAAATGGTGAGGGGGAACTGCCACTTTCCTAGGTCTTGGAGAGGTTTAAACCAGCCCTGATGACTTCCTGTTGTAGTAGATGTAATTGCTCCAAGGATTACTTATATTTTTCTCATTACGTCTGTTGTAGTAGTTTTGAGTGGATAGAGTAAGGACATCCAACAGAAATTAAGAAAATTAATGTGCTTTCAAAATTATCTCTGTACAGTTTTTTTTTTCTTTTAAATTGAAGTTTGTAGACAAAAGTAGTCAAAGGTGTTTCTGTAGGAATGTCTGTGTTACTAACTTTTAAAATTTATTTTCAAATCTAGCTCATCGACAAGGAGATTAATCCCTTTGTGGACAAGTGGGAAGAAGAAGGACAGTTCCCGGCTCATAAAGTATTTAAAACCCTGGGACAAGCCGGATTCCTTGGTGTGGATAAACCAACAGGTAGGAGACAGTACAGCTGCTAAGTATTGATGTTGACAGTAATACACTCATTATATTATCTCAAATTGCTTTTGCCCCAGAACAAAGCATGGTTCAGAACGCCGTGCAAAGTTTACTTAAATGCGTCAGTCACAGGCATGCTGGTTACCAACTGTGCAGGTACAGAAAATGATGTTGCTGAGTGCTCAAGTTGATATTCTCCTAAACAGAAATGTTAAAAACCTGAGTGATTGTTATTTTAAGGTCAGTGAAATGACCATCGCTTAAGTTTTCAACATACAATCTGTATAATGAGTTTTCTTTCTTCTGGATCCAGACACGTGGAATAATCTCAATCTTCATTAAAGGAACCACAATTTGGAGGCATTGAAACCTATTCTACTTCCTTAACCTGTAACCTCTAGATCATTCTAATGTATTCTGTCTTGCCATTCAGAGAATGATGAGGTTTGTGTGGGTTTTAGGCTGTTATTTCCTAGACTGTCTTTAAAGTGCACTATTTCATCCTGCAGAAGCATGTACAGAACAAGGAGCTAATGAAATACATAGCAAGGACAGAGCAAGTTCCATGTTTATGTTTATATATATTTGTAAGGAAAAAAAAGTCAAGACGTCCAGAGGACTAGGAGGTATTTCTACTCTTCAGCTAAAATATGTATTCCTCTAGTTTTTTTGTTTGTATGTGATGTAATACATACTTGATTTCTTTTCAAATGTTACTGTTATGTGTTCCTGTCAGAATTCTCTGGGTTTTTTTCCCCCATTTTCTTCTCTGTGGTTAAAAAGTTGAAAACAAAAGCAATTTGCATAGACAAACCTTTAGCAATTGAGCTGAATTCGGAGCAGCCTGAAGTGGCAATGTTTGAACAGTTAACTGCAGATAATTGTCTATATGGAGCTGGTCACACAACCTTAGTTATGCCACACCACATCATTATGTTGCTAAGGGACAGGGTTTGAACTGTGGAACAAATTATGTGTTTGTACCACTTAGTTTCAGAGGAAATTTTTCCTCTTGAAATGAACTTTCATATTCTTATATGTTCCATGGTGGAAAGTTTTTTCTGTAGCTGTTCAGCTGTTGGAGCTCACAGAACTGTTTAGCTGTGATTTTTATGACAAATCCAATTAGGTCTGAGCTGGTATTTCTTTAAAATAATGCTGACAGTTTGAAATTATACTTAAGATCTATTTAAAGGACAAATAGGATTACTGGGGGAGGGAGAAAAACACCTCTACCTTCTGCTGTAATTGTTTGATAGGCAGATTTGTAATCTGTCTCAGTGGGGTCTCCTTCACACTGCTAATATTCATTTTGGTTGTAATAATGGTGTGTTGCATTGCTGCCCAATTACAGCCCTGTTTTCTTGTTGTATTCATCTCAGGGCATGCAAAGACCTCAGCTGGGGTAAAGAGCCTCAGTGCTGAGCATCCTGCCCATAAAACATTGTGGAGGTGGGAAGTTTGTATCATGCTCACAAAATAGCTAGGACAAGAAGTAACTGGAGTGAAATCTAGTGAAGGAGGGACTTGTGGAGGTAAAGATGGGCACAGAATGTTGCATGCAGTGACTATGCTTGTTATCCTCATGATTAAGAATATTTTGGCCTTGGCTTTGACACTTGTATCTGCTGTTAGTCTAATTTGTTGGGCCTCTGCAGCTGCACTTTATAAAAGCTATAAAAAACTGGGTAAAATTCTCAGCGACACAGTGTCCGTCTCAGTTCATCTCCTCAAGCAAGATATTGTTGGGTACAGAAAACGCACCAACTCCATGGAGGATGCTGCCTTTGCAGCATTCAGTTGTGCAACAGAATGTCACCAGACCCAGCTTTGCTCTGTAATGATGTAATGCCATCAGGTACATCCTGAAAGTCCTGAAACTTTCATGTGATGGTAGGAGAAACAGTTGGGTGTGTAACAGTGCAGTCTCAACAACAGGACTTTGGCAAAGCCTGAAATTCTTTATCTTCTACACTTCTACAAAGTGCTTATGCTTACTGTATGATTAGCGTGTATTGGTAGTAGTAATTAAAAAATAAAATTAAGAGATATACCTTTTATACTCTGCTCAGCCACTTCTACTATTTAACTGCTGTGTGCAGAGGAAAAGAGTTCTTAAGAGATTTGAGGAAGCCAAGAGCAGGCGGGAGTTTTGGGGGGATGTCAGAAAAGGTCTGGAGAAGAGAGGTTAATTAATTTCAGGAGAACATTCATGACACGGAGCCGTGTGAGTAACAACCTGCCCTACTTTCTCTTTCCAGCACAAACCAAAACTGTAATTATCGTGTTGTATCCCTTCAAACCAAGCTCATAAAGCATTCTGTTTAAAGAAGACAAAGTTTTTCAAGTGAATTCACTTTAGTAGCAACTTCAATTTTGAAATATAAGTTTTTCTGGTTTTGTTTTCCAGGGTCATTCTGTTGAGTGCAGGGTTTGTTTTTTTCCCCTGTAGAATTAAATTTGAAGCTTTCTGATTGGGTAGAAACGGCTCACAAACTTGTTTTGCTTAGATAGAAGGAAACATCTGTTGGATTTTAGATTTGTTGAAACTGGACTTTTTCCTGTATAAACACCATTCCCTTCATGAACAATGAGCTGCTTAATGGGAGTCAGGTTTTTAAAAGAACGTGCCTTACATGTGTCCCTTATCATTGGAAACTTTCTCTGTGTGGAGAACTGATTTGGGGCACTATTTGTATTACAAAAGCTCCATCAGTTCCCACCATATGCAGTTGTGGGCTACAAACTTGTCAAGGTTTTTCCTGTATATTTTTTTTCACATTTGCTTATACTTGTAGTGAATATTTGCTGTAGTACAGTGGTTCAGGATGTTAGTTGGAGGGGTCATGTAAACACTGTGGGCAAGACCCAGCCATGCACCCACAATTGGAGAAACCTGAAGATGATCAGTGTATTTAACTTACTGCACTGTCTGGTCAGTCCTCTGCCAGAGAAAGATTTTTCTTTTTGAACCATTTATCTGCTCTGATATTCTTTGCACATCTCAAAAACAGCTCATACACTGATTTTCCTTGGGTAAAAAATATGTGTTGTTCTGTTATATTAGGAAATTCTTCCTAGTAGTAAAATATGTGCTGAAAAAGTGAACGTGATTTATGCATAAAAAGTGTCTTTTTAATCTACGCAAAATGTGTTCTACACAGTCATTAAGTTCAGCTTGAAGTATTTAGGATGAGGGGAAAGAAACCCCAGCATCTCTATATACTTATTATTCTTCATTTATGTTTACTGTGTGTTTCTCCTCAAATTATAAGGTTTCTGGGATATTGAGGTACTGACAATCCCAAAAGCAAGGGCAGAAAATATTAGGGTAGGCAGCAAAAATATTTTAAACAGTCTTGGTAGCTGGCCATTGTCTGTTTTGCTAGGGGAAGTGGGCAAGACATATTCTTCGGAGTGTGTTATGTGCAGATTAGATGAGATATTAGAGTAAAAGCTGAAAAGATCTATGCAGTCATTAGTGATCTTATGGTTTATGAATCAAAGCCTTGGCTGTTGCTAAATTTTAGGATGCGTTGCCAAAGACACAGGCTCAAAACGTACTGTTATATGCCTGCGTGTGCTGACACAGATGATAAAAAGTTTTTTTTATCAGCTGATGCATAAGTACAAGAATCCTGCAAAGGCTCAGGGAAAGCAAAGAGGAAGGGCGAGAAAGGTTTGCAAGAGGGCAGTGTCTGCTGTCCTGCGTATTCACGTAGCGTCACTGTGAGACGTAAGCGACAGCGATGCCCACTCTGGGTATTTCACTGGTGTTTTCACTGGCAGTCCTGTAGGAATATTTAGCAGAATGCAGTTGCACTTAGAAATAATTATGATGGTACGTCCAAATAGTAGCCTTCATTTTTTCCTGTCAAACACTTAGGAGTGCACTTGCAGAAATATGTTCTTAGACATATCAGGAAAATCAGGAAACTATGTGGTAAGAGTTATAGGTGGATGGGAAAGCATAGTTTTACGCTATCTCATTCCCCTACTGCTGGGATACATGCTGGGTACGGGACTAGATAAAATAATAAGCAGTATGTTCTTGTCACTTGAGACAGATAAGCATCTGATGAAGCAAAACAAATGTTTCAAATGAATGATTGCACTGCAGTTGGAAAATTATGCAATAATTTTCCTTAAGTAAGCCTGTTTATTGCATGTGTCTGTGTGTTGAATGTAGGAGTATAGATCTAGACTATGCTATAAGGTCAATTTTGTTGTTTTCACAAGTACACGTTTCTCCGGTAAGATGAGACTTCATGAGAGTTTGATAGTGGAGAAGAGCGTGTGTGGTTCTTTCTCTTTCTTTTTTTCTTTTTCCCTTCCTGTAATATTAAGCCTTACTGTTACATGTAATGAGCAAAAGAAGGACCTGGTAGGAGCAGTAAATTCTGTCACTAGAAAGGGACTTAGTAGTTCAGGAGAAACAGGGTTTTTATGGCCTCTAAGAGAGTAACTGAAACACTTTTTCAGGTGTATTTACAGATAGATGCTAAAAGGGGTATATTTGTCAGAAGAGAATGAATTTGCCCAAAAAAAACCCATTTCTGTATGGCAGGAGTGGACCAGCTGCAATGTTTCTGCTTGGTTTAGTAGATTTAAGCTTAGCCAGATGAATTAATTGCTTGATCTCTTTCTCACTAACAAAAGAGTGCAATAGTAGTTAATTAATAATAGTTGTGCTCTAAAAGTTTGAGAGAGAAGCCATTGGGCTGTGTTTTCAGTTAGCAATGACCCAGTAAAATCAGCAGCCTGAAATATTTACCAGCTAGGAGGTATACCTGGTTTGCAATCAAGAAATCATTTTGATAAGCCTCTAAAAAAACAATAGACCAAAGTCAGTCACTGCTTTATTTGGATCAAATTGATGACAAAGTTCATGATGGATGGCAGTTTGGAGGTCTCCATCAGATAAGCATAAGAAATTTCAGGTGCCTATCTGACCATAATTTGGTGGATTGGATAGAAATCTCAGGAAACTGGTTTATGTTCATGTACGTGTAAGTTCTGTGTGGGTGAGACTTTTTTTTTTCCCTCCCCTCTTGTGAAATGCTGACGATTCAAGTCCTCTCTAGCATCTTGCAGGTGCAGGATGATATGCAATTGAAAATGGTAAGGAGGAGACAGGTTTTTTGCTGCATTTCAGAGATCATCAGATATTCCTGATCAGACCAAGGAAATGAGTGCTTGAGTTTATCTTTGGTTTTTCTTGACTCTGCACATGACTTGTTGGAAACGTGAGTGCTTCATTCTTCGTGGCTGGTTAGGCACTGCGGCAGTACCTCTGGGAATATCTCATTCAGGAAACAACAGTTTTGTAGAAACACCCAGCAGAGAACAGACTTACTGAAGGACAGCGAGTCTTTGTGGAAGCGATAATCTTCCTTTGAATGTGTTGTTGATAGAGGGATCGGATTAGTTCCTGGGATTCTGCTTTTGTACTTGAGATAAGGCAAATCCTCACACTTGTGACTTGTAAAGCAGGACACAGCAGTAATTCATCCAGTTGAGGTATGTGTATACCAATACCTTACAGGCAGACTAGGAATTTCTGAAGTCTGGTACGCATACCACTGGTAGTTACAGGTTATGTCAAAATGGTATTGAGAAAGAAATTAAAGGTGCCTCTTTCCTGTAAGAAATTGGAAGTATCTAACTGGGAACAAATACTAAGCTATGTATGTGCAATTAAGCACTTGAGCTCTTGATGCACAGTTTTCTCATGGCGTACCTGCCGTGCTAAATTCACTTCTGTGTATCACAGGTTTTGCACAAACTCGCCAATCCGCGTGGTCAGTCTTGAAGCTGACTAGGAGTGCTTAGTCTCTGTTTGTAGATGAGAGGGTTACAAGCAGCTGTCACTGTTCCATCCCCATTCTGCACTATGTGTGGGGCTGTGCTCCAGCTGGTGCAGGAGATTCCGTCCTTCTCTCTTGTACTTGACTTTAGGTTAAGTATGCACCAACTTGAGCGCTTTGTATGAGGCTTGGTAATGAGGTTTCAAGGTTGCACAAAGCTATATGGACTCCCATACCAAGTATGTGTCTTTAGGAGAACACAGTCCAGAAGTGCAGATGGAAAAGCTGGCGGGGAAGGTAAAGATACAGCTGTTGGAAGGTACAGATGTTGTTGGAAGGTCACACTTGAAATGCAGTGTCAGAGTGAGAACCTTGGTTTCTAGGATTCAAACCATGGTCTTATCTACTGCCTATCTGGTTCTGTCTTTTTTGTACTCATGCCTCCAGCTTCAGGACAGGCAAATATCATTAATAGCTGGAGTTTCAGCATCATAGAATGGTTTAGGTTGGAAGGGACCTTAAAGATCATCTAGTTTCAACCCCCCTGCCATGGGCAAGGACACCTCCCACTAGACCAGGTTGCTCAAAGCCTCATCCAACCTGGCCTTGAACACTTCCAGGAATGAGGTCCCTGCAACTTCCCTGGGCAAAGTGTTCCAGTGCCTCACCACCTTCAGAGTAAAGAATTTCTTCCTAATATCTAATCTAAATCTGCCCTGTTCCAGCTTGAAGCCATTACCCCTTGTCCTATCACTATGTGCCCTTGTAAAAAGTCCCTCTTCAGATTTCTTGTAGGCCCCTTTCAGATACTGGAAAGCTGCTATAAGGTCTCCCCAAAGCCTTCTCGTCTCCAGGCTGAACAACTCCAACTCTCTCAGCCTGTCTTTTTAGGCACTTTAGCCCTCTGATCATCTTCATGGCCCTCCTCTGGACCTGCTCCAACAGGTCCATGTCCTTCTTATCCTGGGGGCTACAGAGCTGGATGCAGTACTCCTGGTGGCATCTCACGAGAGGAGAGTAGAGGGGCAGAATCACCTTCCTGAACCTGCTGGCCACACTGCTTTGGATGCAGCCCAGGATACGGTTGGCCTTCTGGGCTGCAAGCACGTATTGCTGGCTCATGTTGAGCTTCTCATCCACCAACACCCCCAAGGCCCTCTCCTCAGGGCTGCTCTCAAGCCATTCTCCGGCCAGCCTGTATTTGTGCTTGGGATTGCCCCGACCCACATGCAGGACTTTGCACTTGCCCTCGTTGAACTTCATGAGGTTCACACAGGCCCACCTCTCAAGCCTGTCCAGGTCCCTGTGGATAGCATTCCTTCCTTCCAGTGTGTTGACCATGTTTTCTCTTTTCCCTGATGTTGCAACAATAGTAGTTTTCTTACTTCAATAAAAATGTGAGAAGAGGACCTGCATACTGCTCTGAGGTCCAGGTGCTGAATCAGGAGCCAGATCTAACCTGTGGGAGAGAACTAATTTGACAAGTTGGCACTGAATTGGACCGAAAGCCAGATGGTATTTCTCAACATAACATCATAATAAGACACTGGAAGAAGCAATCAAGACTCTTGGTAGTATCTGGTGATCATTTAATTGGAGGTTGAACTGTTGCAGAAGCTGTGTGCTAAACACCAGTAGATTCATATGAATACTTCAGTTAACTTTTGTGACTGTTTTATTCTTGTGTGGGATGTTCTTGTTTTTGTTTTCCTCCTGTTCCCATGCTTCTGAAGGTCTCTGTATATAACTTTGGTTTGAATTTCCTTGACTTTTGTAGAAAATTGTTGGGTTTGGGGATTTTTGAAGAAGCTAATCTGCTAAAAAATCTGGTGTTTTTAATTTTATAACTGTGACTAGGAAAACACTAAAGAGAGCATCTGAATAGATTAAAGAAATATTACAACACCTGAAAAGAATATAGGGGTTGAGACATTATTAAGTAGGACATACTGTTTGGGAGTTTCCAGTAGAGGTGTTGAATTTGGGAGTTTCCAGTAGAGGTGTTGAGTTTGTCCTTTACTTCTGTGGATCAAATGGCAAGATTGTCTCTTGACAAAGCATGGACTAATAAATAAGCTTATAGTAAAATAACTTTGGTATTATAAGTCTTTCTAATTTACACATAACTGTCTTTTCCTGGTCTCAAAAGTTTGATGCTAGATTCTTGACATCTGTCATATACCCAGATGACATAATCGGAAAGCTTTCTGGAAGGTATAAATGCACCTTTTACACTTTGAGTCACGTCAATACACCGAGTGTGGAGAGTGTGGGAAAATTATCTTTGGAAAACGTAAGCTTGAGTTGCTTTTACACACTCAGTTTTGCATTATTAACTGCCCAGAGTGAAGATTGATTTCTTTCCTGGGGCTGAAATGGGGAAAAATATTGTGAAACAGTCATTCTGATGTTGACATGGAGGATCTCTGAAGAGCTGTTGACTTGTCAATGCTTGCAGATCCCATAGGTCAGTAAGCAAATTACAAACTTTGAATGACATCTGACTTGAAGAGAGGATTAACAAGATTGCAGCAAGACTTTGTTGTTTCTGGGTAAGTGTTTCTGTCCCCAACACCTGAGCAAGATAAGAAGCTGATGTCCAGTCTGTGCAAACCAGAATATGTGTCACTGAATAAGAATAAATGAGGAAAGACAAGAAACGTGTTGAGTTTTGGTTCTCCTATTCTGATCTAACATTTCTCACCCCTAGTGACCTAGTTCATGCAAAATGATAAGCGTAATTAATAATCTAATCCTTGGAGATCTTGCATAAGCCCTTAGTCACTCCAGCATCTATAAGGAGGTTCAGAAGTCCTCATACCAGTGGAGTGCCTTTTCGTACAAGTGAAAGTGCCAAGACCGTACCAGGTCTTGGCAATATCTTTCTCCCTTTCTGACAGATGGCTAATGTTGCAGCCATCTTTGTGAATCTTATTATTACCCTTGGAACATAGCTGTAGGTAGGGATGGCTTCCCCCGCTTTAAACTGGACTCCTGAGGATAGAGCTAATCCTTTTTGACACTTACTCAAGTAAGGAGGACAGGCAAAGGCATGGACCGAGTATTTGTGAATCTGCCTGTGACAGGCAACTTGCTTACAGGATAAGTAATACACACAACACTTAATAACGTCGTATGTGACATGGTAATAAAAAGATGTCAGGGAAGGATAGCAATATAAGGAATTTAGCTCCTTGGGGTTTAATACTTAGATAAGGTTAGAGCTGGCAGTTTGTGACTTTCTCATTTGATGGTCTGCAACAAGCAAGTTTTGAGGTAAAGATGCAGAGAACTGAGACTGCAGTGTTTTTAATCATGCTGTATTCTGTGGAATAGGTATCACCACTTCACAACAAACCTGGAAGTTAACCATATCTGGTTATGTGTCATGGGGCTCATGTTTGTACTGCTTTTAGGTTTACTTTGATTTCATTTTTTACCCTCATGTAATATTGATACTCACCTCGGGGACTGCATGTTATCCTCTAGTAGGTGAAGCAGGAAATGAAAAAAATGGTTTTATTCTGAAATATTTCTCAAGTCTATTAAACTGGTCTGAGAAAACCCATATGGAAAAGTAATATTCTGTCCTGCATAGTAATTTTTAGTGATAAGCATGATTGTATATACATTATAAATTTATATGTATATTTCAGTAAAGTATGTTTCATTTTATATATATGTTTTTATGTGGAGAGAAGGAATCTTTGATTTTTTTTTTTTTTTTTTTAAACCTTTATAAAACTTTAAGGAAAGGAGTATCCATCTAGGCAGTTTGGCCCAGTGTTGCATGCTGGTTTGGTTTTAATGTATTTCAAAGACCCGTCCTCGTTTTCTGTGCAAAGTTCGTATTTCAAATCTTACTATTTAAAATAACATTGCTGTAGCCTAATGCTGGGATATCATAAGCACTACTTAAGAGACTTGCTGCAATAGGGAGGCTTTCTACTGTGAAGAATTTTACTTCTTTTTCTGTCAAATAATTGCAACTGCTGTGGGGATTCCTGGTGGGAAAGCTGCTTTCAGGTGCTCAGAGGTATATGCTTCAAACTTCTGAATACATGGAAACTCTCACAGATTTGGGGTCAGTACGAGATTTGTGTTAGTTCCCCCACATGTGTGGTTCCCTGGAGCAGAGGACAGTGGTCAGTTTGTGACTCAGCCGTGAAGCTCCATCTGGGCAGCACCATACCCCCAGTGCATCTTCCTCACCCCAAAGCTTTGGCAGTCACAGACTGCTTGTCCTAGTTGTCTTTTAAGGCACTTCACTCTTTTAGCTGACCATATTTCCTTTGGGACTCTTGCTGTTTTATTCACAGGGATAAACAAAGGGATAAATGTAGCATTTTAAGTGCTCAAGAATGTATGGGCTGAGTATTCACAAATATCAGTTCTGATCAACATTTCTTATGTTTTCCAGGATTGATTTTTGCCATTATTTTTTATTCTCTCCAGAGGCATTGTGCCACATTATGCCTCTGTTGGATTAAAAAAGAGCTGTAGATTAGTGTTTAAAAACACACTGCTGTGATTGTTATCCATACCATCTCCCTACACCTTCTGACAGCCATACGTAGAGAGGTACAGCAGAGGAGAAGCGTGGGCTCTGCTTCTCCTGCGCTGTTGCTACGAGAAGCAGTGTCCCATTCCCTGGCATCGCGCTGAAATTCACTGGCAATTACTCAATTCTGTAACATTTCCCAGGAGCTGAGAGGTTCGGCAGTGCCTCAGGGCTGGCAGTTTCCCAGTTTGTGGCCCGGCTGAGCTGTGCCCTTAGTTTGGACCTACCAAGAGGAAGTTGTCCATCTGTCTCACCTACAAGTTTTTTGTTCCAGCCAGTGCTTAGGGTTCTGGCCTGACGCATAAAAATATTAAATCTGGAGTCTTCTATATGCCACTAAATGAGTAATCATTATTGTGGCTTAATTTCACATGAGTAAGGATTATTCATGGGTCAGAGAGTTTTTACAATTAGGTTCATTGCCCTGTTCCTAGAAACCATAAATGGTCTGCCAAGCAGACAACTTCTCAGCAAAGCACTTAGATATATGCTTAAATGTTGTGCTTTAAGAAAATAAGATTTGAGAGGGCCCTTTGCTAAAAGAAGAAGTAAATCTAGAATGTAAGTTTATCCAGTCTTTTTAAATCTGTCTTAAAATAAATGTTTGGACTTTTTCTCATGGCCAGTATATTCCTGGCAGTTGACAGAGTCAACCAGAAAAGCTGATGCTCCTTGGCCTGTCAGCTACTCCTCAAACCTTTGATCGTGCAGCACAAGATACTTTTAGCCCTTTTGTTTAAATATATACTTAAATGCATTAAATGTCTGGTCTTATTGCTTGGTTCCTAAGGGATATGGCTGTGAACTGGTTGGCACTTGATATCAGGTACTCATGCTTCAGCTGTTTTTTCTAATGGAATCTATGATGTCCAAGGAGAACACCACCAATGTTGTTTCCTGCAAACTGCAATCCAATATAGAGAGGACATTGATAAGATATGACGAATTGATAGCTCTTTTTCTTAGAATTTTGAATGAAAACAAAGAAAATTATTTGATTTGTGCTAGGGTTTTTCAGATTTTCTTTGACTGCGTACCTCATAGGACCAGAAAAGAATCTAAGCAAATGAACCTTTTTGAAGCTGCTGAGGGATTAGTTTGTTTGGTTTTGGTGGAGGGGTTTTTCTGTTGTTGTTTGGTTGTTTTTTTGATTTGTTTTGTTTTTAAGTTCTGCTTAAGTAAGGCTCTCTCTGCAGATGAGCATCAACATGCTGGAAGTTTAATGTAGTAGCCTTAGTGGGTTTTGTTTATCTGGCCGTCTCCTTGTTTTAAAAGAATGGTGCAGAGGTCATCTTTAAGTGGAACCGCACACAGTTACAGGTACTGTTCAGGGCACACTGGATCAGGTGTCACTCCCATCTCCATGGGGAATGTGTGCACAGTGCAATGTAAAAATGAAGGATGGGGAAATATCACAACCCCACGGCTCTGTAAAACAGTATCAGTCTTTAGGGGTGGAAGGAGCACTGGGCAGGACTGGTGGATTAGATGTGCTGGGCAGAGTTTGTCGCAGTCTTACCCCTGTAGTGTGGTGCCAGGGAAATCTGAGCAGCTGTCTCAGTCATTTTGCAGCTGACCTTGTTGGCGGACACTTTGGGAGGAGACCTGTCAGAAGTTTATTGGGGCAGAGGTTGGAGAGTGGGCATGGGATCACGGGTTTCAGGAAGAAACAGGGGGAAGAAGCCTCAAGACAGTGTGAATATTTGTTTAACACATTTATTCTGGGTGTGTTTAGTTTTGTGCTGTCAGTTCAAAGTCATGATCATCTGGAGGCAATACAGTTTCACCCTGTTTGAAGAGAAGAAAACAAATAATACGAAAAGTGTGTGTTAGTTAAAAAAAATGTGAAAAGGAAGGCTGAATTAAAACTTCTTTTTTTGTTATTATTATTTTCCTTCTGTCCACTCAAGAAACCCTTCAGACAGCTTCATCTTCTATATTTTTTTCAGTAACATGAAGAGCTTGGAGCCTTTTTGGAATGCAGAGAATTGTTAAAAGCTGTCTGTTTAAGTATTTGAAGTGTTGGCCAACCGTGAAGGACAGTGTGATAAGGAAACCTTTCTTCTAAACACCAGCATTGTACATACACTGAAATTTAATACCACTTTTCTGTTTTACAGAACGAGTTTTGAATTCAGTCTTCAGTCTCAGATTTTTCCTTTTTGTTTTGTTTTGTTTCTCAAGCAGATGCATGGGAGACCATTTGGGGCAGACAAAGTATTTCTTGCAGGACAGTGGTATTTGCTGAAGAAAAGGCCTGTTTGTTACCTTTCTGCCTTTCCTGGGCTAGCCTAGAAGAGCTGGTTTCTCAGTCATCTCTAGTGCAATATCTATTGTTTCCTGTAAGACCACAAACCCTCTCTGTGGTCTTGTCTGCTCTGGGAAATGTTTTCAGTGCTGGGAAGCACGAGCCAGGAACACAGCATGGCTATGGAGGCAGGCAGGGACTTTTTTTGCATAGGACCTTTGAAACACCATGACCTGTGTACGTGTGCTCCTTCAGCCTCTGAAGTTGGCAGAAAATGTGCACTTGCCCTGAACTTCAAGTATTTACAAGTTGGCTTCACTTGTACAGCTGAACGGGGAAACAAAGGGTGGAATTAATGGAAAATTTCCTTGACTGAGTATCACAGGGGCAGATATTTGAGTTTTTTATGGCATCATTAAATGGTTTAAAAATCTCTGAAGGTGACTTTAGTCAGCATTTCTTCTGCTTCCTATTCTGTACGTCAGAGGAAATGAATGAGACTGTTATGCTCACCCTCACCTTATTATTCAAGAACTGGGGTCTCTCGGTGGAGTGAAAGATCAGTGAGTAATAAGCCTGCTGAAAGGAAATTTTTTTTTTTTTTACATTATGTATAACCTATAAAACTCATCCCCCAGAAATCACAAGGAGCAAAGTTTAATAGGAATCCAGAAGCTATTACATACTTTTATAGATGGTGAGACCATCCTCAGTTACTTCAGGGAGAGTAATTGTATTTCTGGTCATCAGCTACTCACTTAATCGGCTGGTGGATACACCATTTCACAGCTTCTTATACTTTGTGGCCTCTACTGGCTTAGTAATACCCCCCAGAATAGCACATCTGCCACAGCTCTGTGTGCTGGGGTCTAGGTCTGGTATGAGTACAGTAGCATGTAGGTGGATTGGACCTTTAGTCCCAGCAAGAGATTGTAGTTTTATGCAAGCAATCTGGACTTCATCTCATGACATTAGTAACCCTCTGGGCTGAAATGTATAGGATGTTGATCTCATTGGTCTGCTTGAGAGCAGAGTTCAGCCTTTGGTTATTTGCAGACACTGCTCAAGGGTGGTTTGTGCTCCTCTGGATGGAGTGTAGTGCTTCACTGAGATGCAAGGTGCAGCCCTGGTGCTTTGGTTGGACAGTGTGGGTACTACTGTGTAGTCTGGGAGGGTGACACATGGCCTTGAAGAGCTCTAGAAGAAGGTCCAGTTTTCTTGACTGAAACATTTTTCTCTATCTGTTGTCCCATGGGGAGCTTTGGAGCTGCAGGACTATGAGGGTTGAGTGCTCTTAGCTGCTTGAGAGGTATGTGGTGACCCCCATCTGAGGCCAGGCTCACGCAGGCACCCTGTCAGAGCTCTCTCCATGTGTTGGTGGAGCACCAGAGGGAAGATGACATCAGGATGCAGCCAGCTGGTCCAGAGAGGCTAGGGTTTCAGGTGGAGCGTGGCAGAGCCAGGGCTCACGTGGAAAGAAAATCGTCTTCTGGGGAACTACTTCTAGCAAGAAAAGATTCACTCCAGGCTTAGTTTTGCCAGGAATAAAAAGGTCAAGTAGTTTAAAAAAAAAAAAAAAAANAGGGTAAAAAAAAAAAAAAAAAAAAAAATTACCACAATGGATATTTCAGCTTTTCGGGATCCTTCCCCAGCCCGAGAGAGGAAACTTTTCATTTTTCCACTTCTCTCATTCATATATTGGAATGGTTATGATCGTATTTTTTGCAGGTCATTACTACCTGTATTTATTTTCTAAACCTTACCAATTGTTTTCAGCCACCTCTGTCCACTTGTGTTTTCCCACTGAGCCTCTTACCTCTTTCTTCTTACATTTTTTTTCCCCCCTCTTAAACAGATTCAGGTGGGTCCTCATATTACTTCTCTAACAACTGCTATTTGCTATTTCTTATTTTTTAATTTATTTTGGAAGGACTGAGTGTAATAAAAATATTTTGCAAAGAACTAATGAAATTCTGGGTGTAAGGGGGGGTGGGGAATCATCTTTTATGGTCTTTATTCTTAGCATTACTAAAGATCTCAAGGTCCTGAAGGCTGAGAAAATTGAGGCTTTTTTTATCATCTACTTGCTGTGGATTTATTCTTCAAAGCCAGTGCCATTTAAGAGAAATTTAGACAGATGGACTTTGCTTTGTGGGGAAAGCTTATTAAAGATTAAATTGCATATTTTTTCCTCGAGCTAGTAACATGCTGTGTTTCCTTTACCTGGTCTTGTGTTTGTTCTTGCTCAATAACCTTTTCAGGAGTTTTGTTTTGGAAGATAAATAGAGTATCTTACTCCTTCAGCATTCTAATAGGAATTTGCTTTCCAAGTCTCCTCATAGCTGAGTACTTCAGGCTAAATTATAGTATGGTGGAAATCCATGTTTACAAACAAAACCGAAAAACCTCCTAATCCATTTTACTAGCTTTTTAGGCTTTGTTTGGTTTTTCTGTTTGTTTGTTTTGGGTAGAATACTGAGGAGTTTTTCCTCTTCATTTCTAAGGGAAGCAGCACGGGAGCAATTTGCTCTTCCGTAGCTGATGCAAAGAAGCTCTTAGCTGAGCTTGTCACTCACAGTGAGTCAGGAAATTCTTTCCAGCGTGTCCAGATGCTTCCTGTGCACAAGGCTGGTGTCATACTTGGCACGTGATTAAAAAAAGAAAAACCACACTCACTCTGCTTTTTATTTTGCATTTAGCCAAGTCCTTTGGCACCATGGAGAGGAGGATAGCCTTACTGGTTGGACAGTATCACTGTGCTTGGGGTTGTCTGAAAGAACAAAAAGGAGTTGTGTAAAATGGAATCTTTTTTTTTTATTAATTATTTTTAAGCTGTTGAAAACCTCCCTTGGCTTTCTTCTCCATGCCACCTGTGTGCTGTCCTCCTTGAAGTAGCAGACTAACGCCTGTTCTGCGCATGTCAGGTTCTGCATTGCTAAAATAAAAAGCTATGGCAGCTGATGCTTGTAGCAGCGCTGCATTTCAAAGAGGAAGGAGAAGGTGTTGGCATTTTGCACCTGTGAGGGATTTGAGCTGAGTATGATACTTCCTCTGACCCCTTTGTAGATTGTATTGTTCTCTTTGCATGCCTCTGTGTGGGGAAAAGCTGTGTAAACTGTACATCCTGGTTTGTGCTTATAAAACCTGTGGGCTGGTGGACCTGTAGAAGAAAGCATGATGCATTTGCTGCCTTTAGACGGGTCTTTCCTGGACTCACAGTTGCCATGCTAATGAGACATCCAGATAAACCAGATTCTCTCAAGAGTAAAACCAGTTTCCTATGCATTTTCTTTGTCTCCTTCAAACACAGTGTTGGGAATCCCATCCTCTGTCTCTGCCCAAGTTGTACCTGGATGCCATCAAGTCCCATAGTCCCAGAGGAGGATGTGGAAAGAGGAGAATACAAGAGGAAACAAATACCAGGAGGAAAATTCTTTCAGTAGTTATCATTTCAACAGGAAATGTTCTCCTCCTTTCGGCAAACTTGCTCTGTAACTACTTTCAAGTTGCTAATCTCATTTTATTCCAGTTTTGCATTTATTTCTTGGTGCTGAGAATCCAGTTTCTTCTCTCCTAGGAGAGAGAGATGTATTTTGCTTTTGGAAAATTTTGTCTGCTATTACTGATCATCAACTTTGAGTCACCAGCAGATCTCTTATGCACAAAAAAGGTGTTGCAAGTTCTTCTGGGTGGTACTTTTAAAGCTGAAGGAATGCTCAGTTTTGGAGATGCCCACTGCGTATGCTCATGCAAGCTGATGCTCACAAGAACTGACCTGGCCCCTAGACTCCCTGCACTGTGTAACCGCTAAGCAACTCTAGGGCTTTCAGAATTGCACCCGTCTGTGGTACATCAGAATTTGGCCATTGCATGGTTTCTGTGGTGCTCCTGCTAAATTACAGAAAGGAGGGAAAGTGTCAGTTTTCTGTTTGGAAATAAGAGAAAGAGTGGAACAAAATGAATCAGACTTTCTCTGAGGGTATTTTTCAAGCAGTTTAGCTATGTGTCTGAAACATAAAACGTAAATGTAGAGAATTCCAAAATCTTCCAACTCTGATCTGGCTAAAGCTTTAACAGTTTACAGTTGCTCCCAGGTTTAAGGCAAGTGACTTTAAAACAATATAAGATTCCAAAGCAAAAAATAGGAGATTATTAACGTTGGAGATTTTTATGATTGCAGTCATCATTACCTAGATCTATAGCATAGTGTGGTTTCCACAAGGAAAAGCGTGAGCAAAGTGGGGAGGGTGGAGGTGGGGGATGTGCTATGTTGTACCTTGTGCCTGCATGATGGCGAATCAGGAGGCAGCGTCGGGTCTTCTCTCCTACTTCCAAGCTGTCTGGGGCTCATACTGAGTACTGTGGATGCAGCTGCCCTGCATGGCTTTAAAATGTTTTGCCTGGATTTGGGGAGATTTGTGTTTGTCCCTTGGCGTGGTGTGGATCGTCTTCCACTGATGGATTCAGTGAGGAGAAACTGGATAGATGTGGCTGGTAGTTTTGGGGAGTGAACCTGCCCTCTTGCCTGACACTCCAGTGAGTGCTATAACAAGCTCATCTGTAATGAAAGATGGAGAAAACCTCCAGCAGAAAGAAACTTTTGGTGTCCTGATGTGGAGATGGAGCAGCACATGTGAAGGATGGTGATCTCTAATGCTAGCTACCATCGTCCCCTTTGCTGTCTTTTGAATGAAGACACTGATAGTACTTAAAGGGAAAAAAAAAAGTTGATATTTTAAAATAATTTTCCCTTCCTTTCACTGTTTTATTGATTCAATGGGTAGTAATGAGCTGTATTCTGTAAATGCCTCCACATGCTGAATGATCTCATTTTCCACGTGGGAGTACAGAATAAACTTCAGAACACAAAAGATTGCATGAAAAGGTGTCATTAATTATACAAAATTACCATCAGAAGGCAGATTATTATACAGGACATTCTTTTTGACATTGTGAAACAGTTTTTCATTTAATACTAAGTTTAATCTGACAACGCTCAGAAAAAAACCACAAAGCTCTGCAGTTTAATTTCTGGCAAGGGAATATCCTTAAAGTTAGTTATTGAAGCATACCAACAGGTTTTTTGGGGAAAGGACTTTAAATATAAGTTCTGCAGAATATATAATGAAAGGCTTAATTGAAATCAGTAATTTTTAGTCATAACATAGCTCTGTGAGAAAGGGTGAAATGGAACAATACTCAAATTCTTCTGAGTCCCAAATACCTACTAGCTGTGAAGTAGTTAACGTCATGGACATGCAAATGTAAACAAAGAAGTTTGCAAAAAAACCCCAAAACTGATTGACATTCAGTTGATGTATTTTTAAAAGGCAAGAGGAAAATTAATGCAGCAAGTAAGAGGAGAAATCAAAGCTTAAGTCGATAGCAGGCACCAATTTGTCTGTGGCTACAGTTGCAAAATGCAGTAGTAAAGCAAACACTGGTGAGGTAGGGCTCATGTTTTGCAATTATCGTGGGCTTTGGAGCTGCACAAGTCCTTACATGTTTCTTTTTTATTTATGCCAGAGAAATACTGGTTTATTTTAAAAGGCAAAAAAACCAACCCAAGAGCTATACTTGCAGGGTTATGAAAGTGGGATGGAAACTCTCAGATGGTCATAATTATTTTTGCTCATGTCTGGAGGCCACCACTGCAAGCAGGGCCCGTGGTGCTGGGTGGGTGGTAGGTGCCCATGCCAAGCTCGTGACCAGCCCAAGCCAGCTGCCAGCAAGAGGCTTCACAGCTGGGAGCTGAAATGCGGAAGTGGCAAGGGTCCAGAAACTGGACCCTCATTTTAGGAGGCTGGGTAGCTGTGGTGAACGTGGGAGATGGGAAATTCCTGATCAGGATAGTTCATGTTTGCTCTCAGAAAATCTTGGGGGAATTACTGTAGTCCAAGGCTTGGAAGACCTCAGCAGACGAACCTGGCAGAGCAGCGCTTACCTCCAGCCATCTCCCTACGTACCTACTTAGCTTCCCCTCTCCCCTCCCCATTTTTGTCTGTGATGTTTATCAGTCCAGCTATTTTTATTGTGAGAGTGGTTGATTTCAGAAATATGGGAAATGTTCTTAAAACATTTTAAAAAATGTTCTTGCTGCTCAGACATCAGGCTGTGAAATCACTTGACAGGGGTGTTTTTATTTCAGCTGACCCTGGAGAATCTGAAGGATACCACAAATGTGTTTTTAATGGTCAGCTGCAATTTTACACATAGGTAATAAATTGCAAGCAATCAGAGCATCATTTACAGCGGAAAAACAGCTCAACGATATGAAGTCATTCTAAAGCACAGGGCCAGATGAAAATGTCCATGTTCAACGTAAGCTTTGAACTCATAATGTTTGTGAAGACAGGCAATAAAAAGCAGAATCAAAACTTTGCTTTATTATTTTTTTGTGTGAGATGTGTGTCACAACCTACTCCACAAAGGACCAAACTCGAGGGATTAGAGTTAATCTTGTTTTCAAGATGATACTCTGTGAACACCATATGTCAACACTGTATCTTGTTCTTGCAAAAATGCTGTAAATACTCAGGCTGTTGGCTGAGACTCTCCGATAATGGAATATAGTGTCCCTATAGCTTACCTGTGCCTTTTTAACTGCTTAGGGGCAAATATCACTTTTCTTTAAATAACCTCTGTGCAAGATAAGGCCAAAGTGTTGGTTATTGTCTTTTTTTTCCTATTGAATATCAATGAGAGTTGGGCACGTGTTTGCAATTTTAGGGTTTTTTTAAAATTGAGATTGTAATGAGAAAAGGGAAGCGATGTGATAAATGTGCTTCCTCTTTGTTTACTTCCTCAGGACATCTGTCCTCCTTGGTTTCTAATAAAGTCTTCAGGCTGCCTCGACCTGCATAACCAGATCAGTTGGTCTGCCCTGTGTTTGACTGCTGCAGCTCTTTCCTCTCTCCCGCAATGATTACGCTGGCGCAGTGTAGAGCGAGGGGAAGTGGGCGAATCCTGCTCCTGGTGATTTTAAAGGCAGCGTCCTTGCTGGCTGAAATGAGCCCTGCATTAAACGGCAGGAAGCAGCTCCTGCAACTTCTCTGCAACCCAGGAAAGCTCCCTGAGCCACCCGTGGATGCACCAGCTCTGGGAACAGGTGGATGTCACCGTACCCCCTTTCTTGTCCAGAACGGCTTTTAAAGTTTGAGGAGAGGTTTATGTGTGCTGAAATAACACTGATGCTACCTGGGCTGCAGCGGTGGTCTTCGGAAGCAAGTGGGGCACCGAAAACTGTTGTTATGAAGCTGTGATGTGTTCTAAGTTGGTTTCCTAAAAAAAAAAAAAAAAAGGCACTTATGTTATTAAGTGCTTGCTTTCCTTTAATACTTTTGGGTGTTACCAGGCTTAGCCAGATTAATTTGAGGTCCCGAAGATAACCGGTTCCTGCGTGTTTGAGAAAGTCATCAACCGGGTGAGAGGAGCAAGACAAGGAGTGCTACCAAGAAGAGAAACACAGTGGTGTGAGCTGAAGTTGTCCACTCCCTTGGCCCGATGCCTGTCTTACCTGCTCCCTTCGTACCAGCTCGGGCAGCTGCCTTTGGAGCCACTTACCCCGTGGGTTTCCTCTTGCCTGGATGCTGCTTGGGGGCCTGGAGAGGGGAAACTGGTGGTGGAGAACCGTGAGGAGCGCAGGATGGTGGGAGCAGAGCACCTGGAGCTTTGCTTTTTGGACAGGATTTCCCCTGACATGATGGCAAAAGTTACCCCGATCGAATTCTTTTTCCTTTGTTGGGTCACCAGGCAGAGTAAACAATCATCACTGATGCCATAAATATTTATAGAAAAAGAAAATTCTATCCCATCTTCCACTCTCCCTGATGTTTTTTATCCTTTCTGTTTCTCTGCTTATTGTCAAATTACCCATCTGGTTCATTTTTCATCATATATAGTCCTCAATCTACGCTTGTGGGCTGCTGTAATATTGCATATATTTGGGTTATTGTGAAAAGTATTATTGTGCTATTTTTGGAGGAGTGATTTTTCACTCTGTGTTGTGCACACTGGTAGTAGAGTGTTTCTGTATTGCTTTGAGATAGCATGTTACTATTGTCAAGTCTTTTTGGGGTTTTTTTTCTACATTAGTTACATAGCGATGAAGCTTTTTTGATATTTTAGGCAAGATTTCACTGGTTTGTTTTTTCGAAGCAAATCTCTATAAAGCCATTTTCAGTAGCTGTGCTTTGAATTCATGCATTTATACAAATTTTACACAGCCTAAATATGTTAAAGAAAAATTAGGGGTCAAGCAGAAGCTCACAGATCCAATTAATGAATTCCAGTAAATGCCCTTTGTGCTTTGGGAGTGGGGCAGAGAAAAACCTCTCTTGATACTTATTTCCACTCACTGCTTCAATATTTAATTAGTAGGGCTTAGTTGCTGTAATTCTCAGTGAGTTTTAAAAAAGTTTAATTTGAAACTAATTGGACGAATGTGCTGACTATTAATTACCCAGACTGGCAGATGTAGGAATGGTAGGAAGTTGGTCCACGTGAAGACACTGGGTGCGGTTCTGGGTCAAGACTGAAGCTCAGGTGTGGCTGAGCAGGCTTAGGGAGATCTCTCCAGCTTTTCCTGTACCCCTTTTTGTCATCTGCAGAGAGGGAAGAGGCGAGTGGCATAACAGCCTTGATGCTGTGCTTGGCGTTTGTCTGACAAGGAGAACCGAGTAAGCCCTAAGCAGTGGTCTTCAGTCATGTTGTCTGTAATGTTAGAAATAGTGGTAAGACGTGTTGCTGGGTGTGTGTATGTGCGTACCCTTTGTCTACACACGTACGTGTATGTGTACATATATTCATGTTAAGACATATCATAGAATGACCCAAGTTGGAAGGGACCCATAAGGATCATAGAGTCCAACTCCCTGCCCCTGGCAGGACTACCTAAAACTAAACCATATGACTAAGAGCGTCATCCAGATGTACATATATTTTCTAAGCTGTGAAGAAGTTTTAATGAACAATTTTTATTTTGCCATGAATTTTATAGGACAAAACAATTGCATTGCTTGTAGAACCTCATCTTTTTTCTGAGGCCCTTTCCTGACTGGATTCACAGGTATGGGTGATCCGTGGGGGAGGCCTCATTCCTTAAAGGATCAGTGTGCTTTCTTTTTTTTTTTTTTCTTTGGCTAGTTGGAGGTGTTTATTTGTTAATGAACAAGTGAGAATTCAGTGATGCATTACAAACTCTTAAGTTTTGCATTCTCACTACTGGGCAGATGGACATTACTGTAAATTTGCAATAAATGTGTCATGTTGAAATTTGCAAACTTGCCAGTTTGATTAAAGTGAGGAAGCTTGCTCATGCTTCGTAACTCTTACAGTTTTGTGTATTTCTTAAGCAATCTCAAATTTTCATGAAGAACATATACCTGAGTCTCCTTGTCAGTTTGGAAAAGATGTGAAGGCTCAGATCTCACTCTTAGAAGAATAAAAAGTAAAATTGGGCATGGTTCGGTTTTCTTTTTTTTTTTTTTTTACATTTTCCTAAACAATGCTGCCTTTTTTTTTTTTTTTTTTCTTATTTTTTGTTTTTTCCCNTACATTTTCCTAAACAATGCTGCCTTTTTTTTTTTTTTTCTGCTGATAGCTTGGTTCTTGCCCGTGACTTTAGTGCAAGGTCTTACATCTTGCTGAATGGTTAGATGTGACTTATTTGCAGTGAATTTGCAGGCATGGAAGCATTGCTGCGGTGTGCTGTGCAAATCCCACCTGGCTAGCTGTTCTCCCACATAGCTGCAATCTTGCCAGGCAGGAAAAAGTATGGATGGCAGGGCAGAGAGCCTGCTGTCTCAGAAACCACTCTGCTGCTGTGGGGTCTGGTCACGCAGAGATACGGAGATTAGGCTTCTGTGTGTCTGTTGTTTTGTTCAAATGGCAGCATGAACCCAGCTTCTGCCTGATTAAAACCAGTACAGTAGTAACTGTGATGGGAAAATATTAGCAAGACTTTTTTCCTGTGAGTTTACAGCTGTTGCTGGTGTGGTGGCAACATGTATTTCCAAAGGAACTACTATTTGGAAGGGTGCCCCGCAGTCTGGAGACTCTCAGCTGCTGTAAATCACAGTAATGCAGTGTGAGGGTTTGTTCTTCACATTGACATCAAAACTGTGGCTGCTTTCACACTTGTCTCACAACCTCCCGTCTCAGGAGGGAATGAAGGAAGCAGGGCTGTCTCCTGAAATACCTAGGAGATGAAGTGTAGCTATTTTCATGTTTCTTGGACAAGCTGCAGGCTGAATGTCTTGAGTCTGTAGTAGGAAGGATGACTGCAGTGTCTGTCACACTTCATATTTAGAAAAAGGAACGGTAAGATTGTTTACTTGCAGTAAAATGGGTATTGGATGCCCATGCATCAGCTGCTCCAAATCCCAAGGAGCAATTGAGGATATTCTCATGTGAGGTGTCTTTTAGTCGATTATCTATAGTTAATGCAGGATACGTTATTGACTAGGAAAGCTGTAGTTTATTTGTTTGAGAGGTTAGAAACAGCAGAGCCCGTTTCCTGACATGTGCCATGTCTAGTGGCAGTAAAAAGAACTTAGGTCTGTTTTCATTTTTTTAACTCAGCTTAATTTCTTCTGCTTCATTTGTTTTTCCCCAACTGAAAAGCATTGAAAAATGGCCATTTTTTTTTTTTACATGCTGCCAAAGACAGGTTAATATATGTGTAGTATAGCCTTATTTGGTCTGTGATCTTGATTTCAGACTTTTTTAAATAAACCATCTTTCCATCAGCAAGAGAGACTTTTTTTGAAAGCTGTTCATGTTTGACCGTTGGAAAAATTTGCTGTGGTGCTGGATTGCTTCTGCCAGTAAAAGACCTAAGTTCAGTAAGTAGCGCCGAACCACGTTTTGCTGTTGGAAGTTTGCAGTTCTGCTTTATGTAAGTATGAGCAGTATTTGATCCCTTCTTTATTTTAAGAAATTGTTTTCTTTTTTCTATTTGCTACAAGGCTGCTTTCTGCATCTGTTTACCACACATGTTGCAAGGGTCATCACTGTAATTACTTGTGAAAGGTCAAAAAAGAGGGAATTGACCCTTCCTGTGTTTCAGGGGATTTTCACCTGCAAGTCTTTGCCCAAACCTGAAATTAATTGTATATTTTACTAAGACTGAGGACAGATTTGGAATGGGAGCTCTTAGCTGGGCATGTCTTGGCCTGAAAGTTTTTGGCAAACTAATGAGTTCAGGGAAGAAACAAAGAAAGCTCAAAGGATTGATTTGTAGGATCAGTTAAAGAGCTCAGTAGTTGAGCTAGGGAGTGATTAAAGGCATGTGATTACAATGTATGTTTCAGGCATAAACAAGGAAAGGAGGTGCTGTTTGGGACAGTGGAAGACAAGGAGAAATATAGCCTGAAAAACTACCAGCAAATAAAATGGTGAGATTATCACTTATCACCAAAAGTTGGAAACCTTACTGCTGGAGGCATACCAGCTCTATTAAACGGGCAGGAGAAGATACACAGCTGGGACTCTTATGGAACTCATGGGATTACTTAATTTCTTTGATTCTTCTATTCAGATTCAGTGGCAAGCAGGGGACTGATTGAGTGTGTCATCTGACTTAAGGTTTAATATGGGTAATTAAGTTCCATGCAGTAAGCAACTGATCAAATCCAGTACTTGTGGATAAATTAGAGAAGTAGGTTTCAGCCTGTGGATCTCTGTAGGTTATTTCCAAAATGAACGCAAAAAGTTGATAAGAACAGCAAACTTCCTGTCAGTAGACTAATATTTAGCATAGAAAAGTTATGTCCCTGAAAGGGGGGGGACCCAATAAAACAAAGGAGGCACAAAAGGTATTGTGTATGTCTGTATATGCTTTAAAAGACCACATATTTTAATTTTTGTAGAGGAATGGTCAGCACAATATTTGGCAAGATTGTTATAACAATTAGTGATACTCACTGATGAAAATCTGTGTTTTGTTTCAAGACTTGAATTTTGTTAGTTTCCGCTTCTGGCTTTTGGATCATGTATTACTTACCTTCTCCTGAATCATTACTTGGTTGTGGAGTTAAGGTGACAGCAGGGAGGTGAAAAACTATCATAGATGTATCAAAAAGCAGCATACCAATATACGTTTGTTAAAAAGTATCGGAAGGGGTAACATCTCCAGCAGGTTTCAGGCCAGACCAGCTAGTGTCTTTCATTTTTGGAGTTGGTGTAGAGCGGATAACCTCTTCCTGTGTGCTCTGGCTAATGTGACAGAAATGTGCTTGTGCCTGATCCAGGCTGAATTTTTACTGTGATGGAGCTGCTAACGCACTGTCTTTGTGTCAGTGGTTGGGGAGTCCTGGCTTCTACTAATCTTCAGTGGTGCAACTATCTACCATACTTTCTGTGTTATTTTGCTATCTAATTTTTTTAAGGTGTGTGGGGTTTGTTTAGATTTCTTTAAAAAAATCACTGACTTTAGTTCTCTTTAATACCAGAAAGTGTTTATTAAACAATTCCAAACACATGTTTATAAGTTTGTTCTGTATTAGCAACAGGCAGAAAGACCATCCATTTCTGACTGCAAATTATTTGCGATTAACATTTCAATCGCATATATAATCAAGTATAAATTCTCAGTAGTGAGTTCTCTTCTGATTGGTTTTTTAAGTTTTGCTCTGTTTCTCTGTAAAGGAAACCCAGCTCATGTCATCATTGAAAGTAGTGAAAAATGCAAAGTCATTTATCATGAAACTGATGAAAAAATAATCTCAGCTGTAAACAGAAAAAGATAAACAAGAAAAAACATCAGTCTTTAGTTTTCTTGTTACTTCCTCTAGACAGTCTGTTAAGTCAGATTGTATTTAAAGAGTATATGTGACGTAAAAACTTTTAAAGTAAATTTTATGGAACAAGCCACCAAAATCGGTGTGATTTTGTTCATGTCTCTAGTTGTTCTGTCATCTAAAAGACCTAGGTGGGTCATTAACCAGACAAATCTGAAACTTTTTAGAGAGTTTGGATATGGGTTTTTTGTATACATCTAGTTTGATTTTGCATTATTCAGACAGTCCTCCTTTTGTGGTTAATGACACTCATTAAAGTGTGTGTAGTGTTGCTTGTAGTATTAGAAAAAGGGAGTTTTTAAGTGGAAGCGTACTTTCTTGCCACAAAGGTTCATTGAAAGATGATGTAAATATTACAAATTCATTAAAAAAAAAAGAAAAAAGTATCCTTCTAAGAATTAAAAGATTAAAAGTAAGGACCCGCTACATTGTGCAGGGAGACAGGAACCAGTGAAGTATACTGCAGTATAACTTAAACCAATCTGCCACTTTTTAGTACCAGTTATTTCCTAACTCTTCCCGCTGCCTTCAGGCAGCTGTGATTGTATGGTTGAGGGATGGGGAAACAGGCGGAGGCAAATTATGCTTAGGCTGAAATAACAGCAGTGCTGCTGACAGCGGGACGGTGCGAGGGTCACCACTGCTCCAGGAGTCAAACATTCTCCTCCTGCTGACTTCTGCTTGCAGAAGGGGCAGTGGTTCATACTTAAGGATAACCTGTTATTTTTAAACCAATCTTCACAGCGGGCTGAGGAAAATGGTGGTCCCAGCTGGTAGAAGTCCCCGCTCTGTGTTTGGGGTGGCAGACTCCGCAGGGCTGCGTGCCCTCACTCTGTGGTGAGGTTTGTCCTGTGTCTGCCCGTTTCCACGGAGGGCCACTCTTATACCACACCGGTTATGGGATAACAGTAAAAAAGCTTAATCTGATAAAGCATGGAATTAGATGCCTGGCTGCAGAACTGGAAATCCAGAATTTTTTTTATTTTTTTATTCTGGATTTAGCTTAGCAAGAAGGTCTCAGTGGTGTCCATAACACCACTCCGGACAGTGGATACTGGCAGCTTTTTCTTTCCACCTGAGGGTTGTTTTCCTCTGGAGGCCTTCAACTTGCATCTTGCTCTGCTGGTGTTTGATGAGAGCCTCTGAGTTCCTCCAAGCGGTGTATCTGGGTTGTGTTTCTCCAGGGTCTCCACCTGCCCCTCAAGCAGCCTTCTCTTACTGTTTGCTTTTACCGAGAGGAATCTCCAGTTAGAGCACACACACCAAGTTGGCTGTGAGGATTCATATTTCCTTCCACCCCTTGCTTCATTGAATTAGATTTAAAAATAAAATACTTTTATTCTTAAACTTCCTTCTCCTTTGTTTTGTGCAATGGAGAGCATCACTCTCCCCAGCTGTCTGCCTTCCTTCCCCATGTACTTCCCTGAAATTACTCCTCTATTGTGTTCCTTAATTAATTATACTCTTCCCAGCTTCAGGCTCTTTTTTTTTTTTTTCTCCTTTGACTTCAAGATTGTGGCAAAATCCTGTAATTTGTGTATCAAGAGATACACAAATTGTATTGTTACACTTGGTTGTTACACCTCTGTTAAGTGTCTTGCAGCATCTACTTTGCCATAGAGGCAGTAAACAACACGATATTAAATTACAGGCAGTGCATATTTTTGTAAATTATTTTGTCCTTCCACACCGTCCTCTGCCATGTCTTGTATCAGTTTTGTGGATCCTGCTGTCATCATGAAGGGGAAAGAATTTTTTGGTGTTTTCTTAAGTAGTAAGGCATTTTAAAAGAAAGTCCATGGTATAATACCACGGCTTTATTGGCTCATTGGCTGTTTATTTTAAAGGCATACAAAATGCTTCTGTGCTTATGCAAGGAGATGAGAAAATGAAGGTAGGTGAGTGGGTAAAGGAGGGATAAGAGGAACCAGTGTTTGCTCCCTGTCTTTTGTATGACGTTTTCTCAGCAGGAAAGACCCCTGCATCTCCAAAGTGAAACCTGACCATCAAGAAATGGGGACAGCAGTGAGGCGGTGTGGGGAGGTGAGGGCTTTTTGAGGGCAGAGCACAGCACTGTGGCTGTTATTGGCCACAGCTGAGAAACTTAGCTAGAGGTCAGATTTAAAAAAAAAAAAAAAAAAAAGTGAGTCAGCAGGGAAGCATTAGGGATAATGAAATTCCAATATGATTAGTTTTTATATAACCTTGTTGTCACACATTCTCCATTGCTGGCAGGCTAAACAGAAAGGTCTCCTGATCCAGCTGTAAAATCTGTACAAATTTGTTTTGGTTTTTTCCATCTTTTCTGTGTTTGTAATCAACAAAACAATCAGGCCAACAATGCCCATTCATCTTGCTAGGATATTCCAAAAGCATCCAGAATGTGGCAAAAAAGAAGATAAATCTTCACTAGTGTAAAAAGCAGGGCTGAGCGATGCACAGCACCCAAACCTGGGTTTATACTGGTGAAGACCTTTCAATGAGGGAGAAATAAGGAAGTGGCTTCGTCCTGGGTCAGGATGGGAAACACAAACCAGAGGACAGGATTTGTCTGAAGATGCATCCTAGCTCTGGAAAGTCAGCATGGGAGGACACACTGAGAGATGGAAAACAACTGAAAGAAAAATAAAAAGCATATCAAGATGTGTTGTTTGATTCATCCATACTTTGAATAAGAGTAACCAGTTTCTTAAAGCTCTTCGTTCCTATACAATAAAATTTGGTAGGCTTTTTTCTGTTTTGCTCGGAGTTATTTAACCTTAAGAGTAACGTTTCTGGAAGTTGTCATGCTGCAAACATCTTTTTAACTTGCAGGGCTGAGTTAAACAGGACTCCAACAGCACTAACCACATCAACAGGCAATGAGGAGCAAGCCAAATCTTGCAGAGTGAATTGCAATTAAATTGCAAGTGGGGAGACATTTTCTAGTGGTAAAACATTAGCCAGGGTAACCTCAGTCTGCAGCAGTAGAGCTCCCAAACATAGGAATTTCCCTAAAATGGTAATAGATTGGGGTTTCTTTTATGTTTTGGCTTTGTGTTTTGTTTTTTGGGTTTTTTTTTTTTCCTTTTCACAGCATTACTTCTCACACATAAGAAGAATCTATGAAATAAGTAAATATATCTGATTCTTTATGTAAACCTTAAAATTCAGAGGAAAGTGACTTGGTTTGGTTTGTGTTTTAGCGTGCTATTTAGATGAGTTTGTTGGTGCATTTTTCATGTCTTGTTTTAATTAACCACTCTCAGTTTAGTCCATACTTTATCAGTGCTGCTCTATAATTTAGAAAACAGCACTAGCCACACTCACAATGTGAGAAGGATTTCAAACAAGAAAAGACTCTTCACCAACACTTGGTGTTTTAAGAAAAACAGAAAATCTGTAGCTCAGTCATTACAGTTACCATATTTACATAAACGTGAGCAAAATGATCCAGTTTTTTCCTTTGTTTCTGGGGGGAAGAAGGTATACATTAATTCACGTTTGACTATTTTATGTCCTTTGACTTGAAGTGTTGAGGCTGTAGCCTAGGAGATGCTGTGATCTTTTCCAGATAGAAAAACTTCCCTCTCTTCCTGCCCTCCCCCCTTTTTTTTTTATTAATGGAAAGACAATTCCAGCTTTAAATTTGAGGAATAGTTTGTGTACCTTTTCATTGTTTCAGTGAAATAAAGCATGGTCTTAAAGCTTATTGCTAATTTTGAGGCCATTCAGTATTCAATGAACAGTGTTTTTGTTCTTTCCTCAACTATTTTAAACATAGAGTGAGAGCTGGGCATAAATTGATCTCTTTGGTGTGGGCTTTCTCATTTTTGATGGTTCAGTATAATGATGTAGTTGGGAGAAAGGAGGCACAGTCACTGCTGCTTTGCTCACTGTTAAATTAGAGTTGCCAGAATCTCTCAATTTTGGACTACATAATGCTGAGAGATGCTATAAACTGGCTTTTCATTAAGCATAATGAGTTAGCAAATAGTTGTAGTCCTTAAAAGGAGAGAAAACATGATCACAGTGCATCACTGAAAGCATATGCAGTATGCTCAATATTGTGAAGCTTATGAGTTTTTTTAATATCTTTATTATGATTTCATGTGAGACATTGCAGAAGCTTCAGAATTGGTCACCGATTAAAATCTATGACTGCTTATGTATCACTGTGCTGTTTCTACGACTAGCTCTGGACTTTGATCATGCCGACGTTGCCGAAAAAGCTGCTTCACAAATGTGAACAACTGATCTGGCTCTAGGGCAGTTTATGAAGACAGTCTGGAATCAGTGGGGGATTGGCATCTCTACCAGACTAAGGGTATGCAGAGATGTTGAACTTGCTACGTTTTTCCCCGGGTGTGAGATACAAGCTTTGTGCTGGAAATGCATCTTTAAGCCGCCGCCGTTCCAGGGCAGGCGTCTGCACGTCTGCTGGCTCTGCTGAGCAGTGTGGGAAAGCCTGCAGCACCTCAGCTGCAGGTGAACTCCAAAGGTCCAGCAGCCATGGGATCCTTGTGTGGTTTGGAGGGATGATCCCTGCACGCCCAGCCACCTCCCGTGTCATGCGCTGCTTGTAAACGAGCAAACAAGTTCAGCCCAGCGCCTCTTTGGGTGTCTCTGAAACATGGGAACGCTTATCAGCCAGAGGGCTTGAGAGTGATGGGAAGGTGGTGGAAAATATTTTTCTCTCTGAACAGAAAGAGTGTCTAGGAGACTGCGGGAAAACAAAGGATGCATCAGGAGCCTTGGTAGAGTGGCTACACACGGAGCCATCTAACCGTGGTAAGAAATGCCTATGGTAATGAAATCCCACTCGGTTCCCTTTCTTACAGCCCTGTGCTGCTCAGCAGGGTCTCATGGCAACAGAAACCTGTTGTGTTACAGCTGGATGGATGGAGGCACATGAAAACCTGGCAAATATTTTTGTGACTTTTGGATGTGTTTCTAAAATAGTGCCTCTTATGAGATGGAAAGGAATGTAACTCTCAAAATACATGGCAAAAAGGCCTAATAAATTAACATAGTTTTATAATTGTGTGTTCTGTTTCTGGAGATTCTTACACCTACGTACGAATAAATTGACTGTGATTTTCTTTTTTATTTGAGATGTTTCAGTTATTCATTTAGAAATAGTACACACAACACTATAATAAATCCCTGGTATCTGATGGATGGTTGCCAAGCCCATTGTGTTTTTAAAATTGTTTGCAATTAGATGGATCTAATGTAAAGTGCACAGTACAAGACCAACTTAAAAAAAATAGGAATAATACATAGTTTTGACAAGTGCTTTTTCCTTTATGAAAACTACCTTTCCTTACCCATCCTTCCCAGTTTCTGTCTACTTGTAGGTGTGTGGGAGAGGTGGGGAAGCATGATGGCTCTGGAACGTTTGTCTCCTCGGGAGGTGGAATGGTCTCCAGCCTCACTGGTATTTTTCTTCTAATTTGAATGGAAGGTATGTTGTTGGCTAGATTATTGAGCCATGAAGATAATAACTGAGGTATTTGGCAGTACTTCTAAGATAATTTTCAAACATCTCCTGGAATAATTTCCTAATTTCTGGGAAGAAGGATTTTCCCCTCCTTCCCCCCCTGAAGTTGTTTTGCTGCTTTTATTTTCAAATGTGAAATGTATTGAAATCTCAGTTTCAGAGCCATCCCATAAGTATGAATATATGTATGTTGTTTTAATATACTTTCCTTTTCAGAAATTACTCAGTGTATGCAATAAAATTTAATTTCTTTGCAAACTTACTATGTGACCACGTATTCAAGGTATTCTTTTCCTGAGGAATATATTTATTGCTATGTATTTCTAGCACAATAATTTAAGAACAAGGATTTAGGATATAGTTTGTTATATAGCTCCTTACAAAAAAAGCAAATGATTGAGATGTATAGCCAAGCTCTGATGGTCTTGGAGCTGCTGAGTGATAGCTGAATGCATGAATGTCCCTGCTTGGGTTCCTGGATGGTTTCTACCTAGCAGAGATAGTAGTCACCATCAGGAGGGGTCTGACTTTAGCTGCAAGTGTTTATACAGTTAGTAGAGCAAATGCACTTTTACTATAGACTTTAATTCGCTATGGGTAAATATATTTTCTGTTTCTGTTGTAAAAAATTGCAGTTAAACTGTGTAATAAAAGGGTAGTTGTTCTATTGGGTGCATAAAAGCTTAGGGTCATTAGTTATAATTTGGGTAAAATTATGAGTCAGGGAATGTAGAAAGGATTTTCTGGGGATTTTTGTGGTTTTTGTCTTAACTCATCTCACTCTTCTACGGATACCTTTAATCATGTCATTGTTCCCTTTTGTCCTAGGTTATTCTCTATGTATGTGACAGACCTCATTGTGTTAATCAGATAATTATGTATTAGGCAGCTTGGTATCAAAGAATCACAGAATGTTAAGGGTTGGAAGGGACCTCTGGAGATCATCTAGTCCAACCTCCTTGCCAGAGCGGCTTTGCCTACGGCAGGTTGCACAGGATGGTGTCCAGGCAGGTTTGGAATGTCTCCAGAGTCGGAGACTCCACCACCTCTCAGGGCAGCCTGTTCCAGTGCTCTGCCACCCTCAAAGGAAAGAAGTTCCTCCTCATGTTGAGATGGAACTTCCTATATTCGAGTTTGTACACACTGCCCCTTGTCCTGTCACTGGGCACCACTGAATAAAGACTGTCCCCCTCCTTCCGGCACCCTCCCTTTGAGTATTTGTAAACATTTATGAGATTGCCCCTCAGTCTTGTCTTCTCCAGACTAAAAAGACCCAACTCCCTCAGCCTTTCCTCATAAGAAAGATGCTCCAGCCCCCTAATCATCTTTGTGGCCCTTCACTGCACCCTCTCCAGCAGTTCCCTGTCCTTCTTAAACTGGGGAGCCCAGAACTGGACGCAGTACTTGAGTTGTGGTCTCACCAGGGCAGAGTAGTATGTTTTTTAGTAGTAAACTATACTATAATTTTATCTGCTTTGCAGTCGGGTGCTGTCATGCCCCCTTGGAATAACTTGCATTTGACAGTTTTGAGTACTGATTTGTTACTGATTTCAGAACCAAATCAGTAAGAAGAAACAGATAATCCTGTTCAATGACAATTTCTTGGAGTGTCGCACAGGGGATGATGAAGTGTTCATAGAAATTATGTAATATTTTGAGTAGAAGGTTCTTTTGAAGAAAAAATTCTTGAATGGGGAATTTGATTTCTGGTATGCTTTGCACTATATTGAAAATCCTTTCATTTGTGGCCAGTGTCACATGTAAGGCACACCCTCCAATTTCAACATAAACTAAAAATAGTGATGTAGCATATTTCCCATTGGAGACTGCAATTCAGATTAGAATTCTGTTGTGTTAGCTCTTTTACAGAGAGGGATGATCTGTTCTATGATATGGTGTGGTTGACAAATCTTAAGGGCAAGAATGCGCACAGAATGAAAGGCAAAAATGACAAATAAACCAAGTATTTTCAGCTCTAGAGTAGTGCTTAAAGTGTTTGTCCATACTCCTTAAACCAGATAAAATTTTCCTATGAAATTTTTTTTCCAATTAAAATTATCAGGAATAGAGCAATCATGGGAAAATGTCAGTTTCTTCGTTGGGGAGAAAAAGAAGGCAAAATGCATTGTTTTGACATTGCAAAAAGTCTTTCATTTTCATCCCAGAAGGGCTTTTTATTGTGACATTTCTTTTGTGTGTCTTCTGGGGGAAAAAAAAACCCCAAAACCCGACCTTGACAAAAGAATACAATTTCATGTTATAAAAATATTCAGAATTTTACATTTTTATTTTACTTGTGTTCCCAGTCTGAGATCAAACTCATGACCTTTCCTGGAAAACTGAAAATTTGAGTTTTGCCTTAAATGTGGTTAGCCTTTGCAGAGCTAACCACACTCTGCTCAGAAATAGGGATGCTCATTTTATTGCTTTGCTTTTGCTAACTCAAAGCGGTTTCAAAACCAATCAGATTTCACAAAAGGTCACAAAATACAGACGATGCTCTCCTTTGGTCTCTGCTGTACTGAAACATCTGGAGATGCTCCGGCAGCGTGACAGGCTGTCCCATGGGGTGAGGGCTGCTGGGGACGAGGAGCTGTGGAACTGGTGATCCCAGCCCTGCCCATGCTGATGGCCGCTTCAGTCTGCGGGTGCAGACATTGCCGGCTGAAGAGAATTTTGCCTGTTAATACTTATAAACAAGGAAATTACCTAGTAACAGAGAGGTGTGCCTTCTAGCTGCAGCATTAGTTGATAGATGTCTCTCTAATAATTTGCTCACAAATATTTCTAATACTGTGCTAAGAATGTGTTGATCTGCAATGTGACAGCTATTCTGGGATGACATGGCAGGTTTTCTTCAGTATCTGCTGCAGCTTCTCAAGGACTTAAGGAGTCAGCCACGGGCAAATGGTTTGTTCCTGTAAGCCTGTGCTGATCAGAAATTCCTGTGGAAGCCTCCTGAGGTGTGCTTCTGTTCAGAGTACCGCCTGTGCTAGCCAGGCTAGCTCCAGAGCATGTTCTTTTAATTAGTCACTGCATACATTCTGAAATCTTTTTTTTTCCTGGAATTTATTCAAAACCAGCATTTGTCAAGTTTCTCCTCGCATGCCTACAATTTCAGTACTCAGTTTATAATACCATTTGAAGATTGCAAGTTTTGGAACTTGTGATCTACTAAAATGTGTGTCTTGGGATGTGACATCTTGAGCTAAGTGGCTCAAATTTTCCCTGTCAGAGAAATCTGGATTTCCAACAAGCTATTTTATCAGCTTGGACTGGAATAAAAGATCTCATAGGGAAGAAAGTTAAACACAGCTTTCAGTTGATAGTCAGCCTTTGTACTAAATCTTAGCATAGAAATTTTAATAAGTAGCGAATGTAATAAATCCGTTTAATCTCTGAATCACATAGTATTACTTTTCCATTTAATTATTTGTTTATGTGGAATTCAGAAGAGCCGGAATGAGCTCTGGATCTTTTGAATATTGACGCTATATCCTGCTGCCTTTAAGAAAGGCCCCTTTTCCTCCAGCTTCTAAAAAATCCTTACAAATGTACATGTATTTACAGGTGTTACTCCTCTTTTCTCTCTGTTGTGCTTAAACTGGAGAATGTTCTGTGGGCTCTCTGTCACCTATTGATAAGTCTATTCCCATTTTCTTTCCATGTTCACCTCTGGGATGTTGAATGTCTGTACGTTACTTTACAGTACATTCCTTATAATATCTGTTTGTGTATTCACACTTCAGATCCTGTTGGAGAAAAATTTGCCATGATGCAGAGTAATGTGCACTTTTTGTAGTAGTTTGTGGTGGTTCACGTGAGAGGAAGAGTCCTGAGTAGGAACACCGGCAGCACATGAAGATGAGCTACCTGCTTCATTCTTGTACCGGTGTGAGATGAATTGATTTATTACCTGTTCAAAATGAATGAACACGTTTAAAAGAGCTAGCTGAGCAGCTGTGCAGTTGTTTTCTTGGGAGGAAGAGCACTTTTTACATGGGGCTGACAGATGCCTCATCGAGCCTGAAATCAGATTTCACTGCCTCCAAGGGCTGATTCACAGTGGTGTCAGTAGGACCGCAGTGCCACACACCGTGTCAAAGGGTGTCGATGCAATGTCGGCCTGTTCGTCAGAAGGGTGGCAACCTTCAAGCTGGAGGGAAGCGGTATTCCCTGCCAGATAAGCCTGACTCAGAGAATTAAACTGAGCATCCAAAAGCAAACCTTAAACCAGGTGAATGGGCGGCAGGCGGTATGAATGTTCAACGTATGTGAGGAGGTCGGCAGTTGTTGCTCTTTGACTGACCTCAAGCAGGAGGGTGGTCGCAGAGGTGATACTCTTCAAACCTAGGCTATGGTTTGGTTGTGAGCTTGCCCAAAGGGAAACCCCATGAAAAGTAGCATGGCTTTGCCACTGAAGCTCAAGAGGTGCGATATTCAGCCTATACACTTCTTGGCTTCATTTTTCCATGGTTTTTTCCTGTTTACTTCATGCTGTGGCATTTAGTGTGACTGACCTTTTCAAATGTACAATAATTCAGATCTGTCCTTTTTAAGCTTAAAGGAAAAAAAAAAAAGTAGGATGGTATAACTAGGCTTCTGTGGAATTGATGTTGGGTCAGAGCTGAGGGGGAAAAATAATGTTGGTTTAAAAGCACGCAGAAGACGACTGAGGAGTCTGTCACCAGTGATTGCATCAAGTTTTTCTCTGAGTTGGAGCTGATGCAATAGCTGGTGCTTGGGACTGTATGCAATCTTGGATTTTATTTTTTCTTTCTCTTTTTTTGGCTACTGCATCTTTTTACACTGTTAATGTTTCCTGTGTTGATGTGTGGACATTTTATTGTATTGTACTGTGAAGCTTGGCTTTTCCTTCCCCATAACTTTGTGTGTGTACAATTTTGGGGGGTCTGTGTTTTTTGTTTGGTTGGTTGGGGTTTTTTTGGGCTTTTTTTGAAGAGGTCTGATATCCTTCTGACTTTGAAGATTTATGTAGATGTGATTGCTGACTCAGATGGCACCATTTAGAAAACAAAGAAAACTTAGAAATTTGTGAGGGAAGTTTTTGGAAGTCAGAGGGCAAGAAGTGTAGGTCTTGTCAACTAGTGAGTTAGAATGTGCTGCTCCAGCTTTCTAAAGCAGTGTCCTGTACAGCTTTGAACCCTGTTTAAATGTGTCCATGCTGCCCCCAGCTAGGGCCAGGTCTGCGTGGTGCATTTATTTGCTCAGTGGCAGCCACTGCCAAGTTCCTACTTGGCATCCTGTGTTGTTTTTATAGGGGGCAGTGGGTTATCCTCATGCTGCGGGGCAAGTTTGTCCTGTATTTTCCAGTGTAGCTCTGTCTTAATCTGAAATGGTGCTAGGCAGATCCAGTCACCTTACTCATCTCAGTAAATTTAGTTTCTGAAGTGGCAACCATGATGACTTCTATAGCAATGAGCGTTGCAGGAATTTGCAGTGTTAATTGCTCAGGGGTTGTACTTGTGCTGCTAACTGTATATGTTTGAAAAGGAATGAGCAGCCAATACGTATTTTTCCTTTTCCAGAGACTACCGGATCAGAAGAGTGATATTACACGTAAAACTTTGGTTAGCAGAGGAGCTCCTTGTCTGCCTTGGATTTTTTGGATGAATTGAGTATCTGTGAGAGATCAGCTACTGTATGTGGTTGTGATCTTTCTAGGCTCAACCAAACAAAATTATATAGTATATTTTTTTCCTTGTTTGGGACAAACTTTCAGTCAAACTGAGGGAGTTTGATCCATCTGACTAAGGTAATCCTTTAAGGGGAACTTTGCATCTGCTAGAAGTGTTTTATTTGTTTCTTTTTTGGGTGGGGTTTTTTTGTGAATTGATCCAGGGGAGATAGCCAAAAATTACGTGTTCATCTCAACACGACTGAAGTGAACTCAGAGTGTTTCTGTCACACTAAATGAGAGTTTTTCCCACTGCACCTAGCAAAAAACACATAACCAAGAAGGCAGGAGGTGTGTTTTCTGAGCTTGATCAGCCTCAACTTTTCCAAATGGGTTCATGGGAAATTGCACAACATGGAGAGTACACTTTTGGTAATTCTTTAAATTCCTTTTATGTAAAGAAGAGGAAGAGAATTACGGTAGGATTTCTGTCCTGTCCTACCTGATGACATTTGCAATTATGTAACTTCAGGGCTCTTTGTAGTCCTCTGGAGTTGAAATTCTTGAACTATATTTATGACATGTGAGTAAGGTTTGAACACTTAAATTTTGCTTTGGTTGGTTTAAAATTGTAGGCTGTGATGAAAACTGGCAATTAACTCTGTCATCCTAGTGTCAGATGTAGGAGTCTCTCAGACCTATCTTCAAATTGGGAGTTGATTCATGTTTTATTTGTCTTTCTAGACAAATGTACAAATAAGAGCACACATTTGTTTTTGCTTGCACTGAGTTGAGCACCAGTAGTAGAAATATTACTGCGTGATTTCCTTCGGTGTAGATACACTTTATGTGAACTTTGGAAGCTATGTAAACAAACCAGATAAATTATATAAGCATTTAAGATTGAGTTATCGATATGGCTGTATTGTGTTTTCACCATTCCTTTTTCCAGGCTCACTCACATTCTTAAAACACTCTGAAGGCCCCCTGTTTCACCTCGCTTCAACTCACTTATAGTCCCTTTTCACCACGGATGTAATTCCCACTGACAGCTACTAGATGGAGTTCAGAAGCAAATTCCAAATAGAGACACCTCTGAGCTCTTAAAGACTTTGGACTAGAGACCTCAAGCCTGTTGCATTGTTGAACAGAGTCATATTTGAACAGGGACCCTGTAGCTGAACAAGTGACAGGAAACATGTTGCTCTTCACAAAAATGCAACAATTATATGAAAGAGCTCAGCTTCTCCTTTGCCTTTATAAGTCCTTTTTCATAGATATTTATTGCCTTTGTTTTCCCAACTGATCTTCTCAGCAGTGTTTCTGTTTTGATGTGTTGTAGCTGAAGATCAGATAGTCTTGCTCTTTTATTTGTATTTTTGGCCATCATCTTTGCTGTCTGCCTATATTAATATATAGAAGTCCTGATACCTACATTATCAGATTTAGTAGAATGTACATCTACATCTTTTAAAAAACCATGTTTTTTAAAACTTGCTGTTTTCTTTTGGACTCCCATTCCACTGGCAATGTCATAGATTTAACAGTGCAGAAATAAGTTAGTCTATATAAAATAAGACAAGCCCCGAAACAGCTGGGGATGTGGAAGCCAGGCTGCCACCACATCCTGGGAAAAAAGAAAGTTACACTGGTGCTCAAAGCCAGCGCTGCCTGCTATTGCTCTGTGTGACACTGCTGGCAGCACGTCTCGGTGCAGAGATCCAGTTCTCCAAAGCGGTGGGACACAACTGTCTTCAGCCACGGCATGGGTTACCTGTGCCACTTGGGGATGCAGCTGCCCAGACTGCACTGACAAGTGAACCTCCCTTTCGATCAAGTACTTTGGGTTCAAAGGAGGGGTTCCCTATAACCGTCTGTCAAACCACTCACGTTTCTCCATGAAACTCTTTCTCCTTGGCTCCTGGAACAGAACTGATGAAAAGTTAGATGTTGTCTGACTAATGTTTTTACCATTTGCTTCTGCCCTTCCTGCCTGTCTGCATCTGTGGTTGTCTCTTGCTTTATCTGTTTCCAGGTTATAAAGTCTTCCAAGGATGCATCACCTCTTTGCCTGGTAGGGCTTCCCCCCTCCACCTTCTCAGCTCCTGAGGCTTTGTTCTGATCATTTCCTCCCTTTGGTAGGAAATTCCTTTGGTGTCATCACTTTGAGAGCTGGCCTTTTGCAGCACTTTTTTTTTTTTAAAGGTACCATTTAGTAACTGATCTGAAATGAGAGCAAGGCAAGTCTGTTATATAGTAATATATAATGAATTGTGGTATGAACAAAGAATGCATGTGAGCCGTACACTTGCATAAACTGTTCCTTCTTTGGGTCGGTTTTGTGCACAGCATTCATCCTCTGAAGTTGGTTTGGGTAAATCAAGAAACTCAAGTTTTGATTTGTGAAATTAAGTGAAAGACAGGAATATAACTGCTTGGTAGACAGAACTAAAGACAAAATTAGTAATAACTGTAGTTTGGCGATAAAATGATTGACTGATTTAAAAAAAAAATCAAATGGAAAGCATTCATGTGGTGCCAAAACTAAGGTTATCTATTATAACTCTGCTATAGATGCATATAAAATGAGCAAAAGCTCTCTCGTAGTGCACATTTTTAAATAGACTTGCCTTTACATGTGGATAAATTCCCTACTGTTTCTCAGAGCACTTATTTATTGATGGGGGCTTTGTAAAGGCAAGAGAATTGGCTTATATATTATGCTAAACACATTCTGGTGATATTGTTGCTTCACTCTGTTGCTTAAGCTCCAAGTAAGAATTTTAATTTTGTGTATATTTTTGTGTATATTTTAACAAACATTCTTTATTTTCAGGTGACAGTTTGGAAAGGTAGCTATTTTTTTTTAGTTCTGACAATCCAGACTATTCAGGATGACCTAAGGAGAAATGCTATTTGAAAATTCAGCTTCATGCTTAGCCTTTTCCATTTGTGTTTTCCTTTCTTTCTGCAGAAAAAGGATGCACAAGGATAGCTTCTGTGGGTTTAGGAAACAGATGATGGCACACAAAGCCCTGTGTTTGTGTGCACTGTGGTGGTTTGATTTTTTAATTAATGGTGTTTTTTGAAAACTTCAAAGCAGGTCAGTAGAGGGGTGAGCTCAGATTATGTTTGTTGTCAGCAAGTAAAAATGGAAGAGGGTCATCTGCCCCTTATTGTGTGTTGAGGGGTGGGGGATTGTATTTACTTAGGTGAAATTTTCTTAGTTGTCCTTGAAATGAGTAAAAAAAACACCCAAAACCAAACAAAACCAAAACAAACAAAACAAAATAAAGGCGGAAAACATTATCTAATCAGAGCTTCTCAGTCAACTGATGACGTCAAGCAGTAACCTTCCCTTTCTCACCATATTTCCTTTGGACTGTAAACTATTTAATACAGCTAGAAATTACCTCATCCATCATAGCAACGTAGCCCTTTTCTGTGTTTCGCTACATGGTGGGTTTATCAGCGCTGGGCATGGGGAGGAGGTGAAGAATAATATCCTCTTTAATTGAAT
Source organism: Chionis minor (assembly GCA_013398295.1). Lineage (NCBI taxonomy): Eukaryota > Metazoa > Chordata > Aves > Charadriiformes > Chionidae > Chionis > Chionis minor. Next base: position 495,508 of record VZSF01003003.1, read on the forward strand.
TTGCAGACTGGAATGTGGGGAGGAGGAACGGCCCATGCTGGCATCCGGCCAGCGCCCCGGGTCATCAGCCTCCTGCTAATGAAAAATGCTTTAATGATTGCACCTACCAGGTGCCAGGATATGAAATATGCGTGTTTGGTATTGTGCTTGTGTCTAACGTGGATTTTGAGCTACAGCAGTAACTTAACATAGGGACGTGACCTGCCGTGGGGTCTTGCTCTGTGCTGAGTTGACTGCTGTGTGTGAGAGCTTGAGCTTGAGCTTGAGCTCGCTGCGGGGTGAGAGCGGGTGTCAGGCCTTATCACGGAGAAATAAAAGCACTTCTTACCTTGTGGTGATTTGTTCATCTGACCTTGCTGGTAGAAGGAACGATTTTGCCTTCCGATGTCGTTTTCAGCAGGCACACCGCTTTTTCCTGCTGTTTCCAGTAAAAGTAATGATGCTACTTAGGATATTCAGCGGTGACCTGATGTGCACATGGGCAATTAGAGCAGGTGTAATTTTAAATTCAGGTTTTGTAAAGAACAGCGTGGTATCGCTTTTCTGAAATGAAAAGCTGATAATTGTCAAATACTTAAAAATTAGCAGTGAAATTGCAATTGGCAAGTCCTTGCAGTAACAGTATTTTATTTTTTTTCTTGTTGCTTATGCCAGTCTAGAACATGAGTGTCATAGATTTGTTTTTTCCTCAGAATATGGCGGCATGGGCTTGGACTTCTCCTACAACATTGCAGTGGCAGAAGAGCTGGGGAATATCCGCTGTGGAGGTATTCCTATGGCTATTGGAGTGCAAGCTGGCATGACTACTCCTGCTCTTACAAGGTAATTTTCAGAAACTTTGCTTTAGTTTAAAACCCAAATAATCATGTGTTTAGGCTTAAAACCCAGTCTACATAAGAGTAGAAAAAAAAAAAAGACTGTGCAGATTTACTGTCTAGTTGCTCTTCAGTAAAGCTTGACGAAGGAACCTATTCTCTACCTCTCTCAGTTTGGTTTAGGGGAGAAAACATGTTGGTTTTTTTTTTTTAATGTTAGGATATTATATGTTAAAACATAGGCCTTGTTTAATAGGAGATGATATGTTTACAAACACAGAACCTTGGTGCCACAACCAATGAAATAATTTAATTTCAGAGTCCCCCTATTCATGCTTGTGGTTTTTGTTAGACAAGTATCCCAGTGCAGTCATACTAAGGATGCATTTAGTTGTAACGATTAGGATCAGTCTAATGCTATTTTATAATTCACTTGCTTTTTTCCAGCTTTACAAGGTGCTCCTCCCTGACTGTGTCTTTTCAGAAATAGTGTTTTATATTGGTAAAAGTTCTAAAGTTGTGGCACATGTATCATGCTCCCTAAATACACCCATTCCGGGCAATTACTCATTTTGCTTTTTCTCATCTGCTTGCGTCACCTTTTTATCGCTTGCTATCATTCAGGCTCCTGAACTTTCTGAATCTGCTTTGTTTTTTTTTTTCTCCTCCCTCAATAAAAGTAGCAGTTACCAACAGCTTCTTCATGTAGTAGTTTCACAGATATTCTGCATCAAAACAGCAGCTTCCAAAACTAGAGGGAGGCGACAAGCTGGTCCAGCAGTTTGCCCCTGAAATATGGATACACCTAAAATTCTGGAAGGGGTGTGTGTGGGGAATTAAATTCAAATAATGATGCAGTCAGGAATTTTTCTGCACAAAACAGATACACAAGAGGGGAATTTTTGCACAGAAGAGCATTTTAGGGTTGGGTTGTTTGTTGGTGGTTTGTTGGGTTTTTTTCCCATTCTGAATGAAAATGCCACTGTAGAGTCTGGAATATAGGCTCTGTTCCCTTGACATCCATTTATTCTTCTGCTAGGTATATGTGACTTCCCATGGCTGAGACCTCTGAAATCTTTCTAGAAGTTTTTTTCTTGTTTGTGTAGTACACCAAAAGCTTGCTAAAAGCATGGAATTCAGTATGTCTGTTGCAACAGTAGCTTGGTTATAGTCCAACTGAGAATAAAATTAGTATTTTAAAAGACTTCAGAGAATAGTACCTTGCCCCTATGATAGCCTTTTATTCCCAGGGCTTTTAAAAAAAAATAATAAATCTGTGGGTAAAAGAAGACAGGATTTTGTTCCATTGCAGTTTTTTAGCCTTATGTTACTCTGTTCCGCTGTAGTAAAGCTACATACATTTGTGCCAGTGAAATCCTAAAGTGGATGTTATTTGAAAGTAAATGTGAAAATGTTGTTAACATGATGAAATCTGTAATTGAATTTGCATCTGTATTAGCGAACTTTTCCTACACTGTTAAGTCAATTCCACTGGCTAGTTATACAGTACAGTGTCTCACTCCTAGGATGTAAAAGTGAAAGTTGGGAATGAAAAAAGGAAGCTGGTTGCTACAGGAAATTTTGCATGGGTGCAGCTTTACTTTATGCAGTATAGTGAGAGGGCTAACTGCTTGTCCTTGGTCATGGCTTCAAATTGCATTCACAACCCGGACGGTTTCTTTAAAGTTGTCTGTACTGTGGTCATCCTAAACAAGTTCAAAGAGATAATTCACATTTTGCATCGTAACTGTGAGTTGTTATACATGATGCATCAGTGATGTGCAAAGTAAACATTAATACAGTAATCAACCATTTTTCCTTAAAAAAAAAAAACTTTTAAAAAGAAGTCTGGAGCCCTTTGTTCGCTTTCCTAACTTTGGGCTTCATCAAGTGTGTATTGAGTGCACCTGCAAACCAACTCAGTGAATGTGATATGTCATGAAGACGCTTTGCCACTATAGCGATGTTCCCTCAAGTAGACATAGAGACAGCGCAGTAGTTTGAACAGATGGACACATATATAGACACACGCATACACAGAGCTTCTTAAATATTCATACTTTGGAAAAATAAAGTCTTAAAAGATCTAGTCAGGATGCATCCTGATGCTGTTTCTGCAACTTCCATGGGTTTGTTGGTTCAGTGACAAGCTGTTGCAAGGCTTAGTTTGTGAAGAACTTTGAGATATTCAATTAAATGGGAAGTACATTGTAGTAACAGTTTTAACTATATAAATAATAAATTTTGAAAATGTTACCCGTATCTGTTTGCCTGTTCACTGCTTCTGCCCCTCTTCACTTAATTCTTTATGACTTTTTTTGACAACCTTCAGAAAGTTATATTCATGGTCATACTTGGAACCAACCCTGCAGATTTTGATTTATATGCATTTCTATTGTGCAGACAAATATAGGAGAAAATAGTTTTGTTTCACTTGAAGATGGCCAGACTGCTCCTAAGAGAACTGAATCTGGCCAAGGACATCAAAGACAATACGAAAAAATTCTATAGCTATGTCAGGGAAAGAGGTAGGACTTGGGAGGCTGTGGGCCCTCTCCGGAAGGAAACGGGAGACCTGGCCACCCAGGATATGGATAAGGCTGAGGTATTGAATGACTTTTTTGCCTCAGTCTTCACTGGCAAGGGCTCTAACTGCACTGCCCAAGTCACAGTAGGTAAAACCAGGGGCTCTGAGAATGGAGAACTGCCCACAGTAGGAGAAGATCAGGTTCGAGACCACCTGAACAACCTGAAAGTGCACAAGTCCTTGGGACCTGATGAAATTCATCCCCGGGTCCTGAAGGAGCTGGCGGACCAAGTTG
>VZSF01003003.1:499848-518142 GCA_013398295.1 Chionis minor
CTGTTGGACCAGGTCCAGCAAAGGGCCACTAAGATGATTAGAGGGATGGAGCACCTCTCCTATGAGGACAGGCTGAGAGAGCTGGGGCTGTTCAGCCTGGAGAAGAGAAGGCTCCGGGGAGACCTGATAGCAGCCTTTCAGTACCTGAAGGGAGCCTACAGGAGAGCTGGAGAGGGACTCTTTGTCAGGAAGTCTAGTGATAGGACAAGGGGTAATGGTTTTAAATTGGAAGAGGGGAGATTTAGATTAGATATTAGGATGAAGTTCTTTACTGTGAGGGTGGTGAGGCACTGGAACAGGTTGCCCAGGGAAGTTGTGGATGCCCCATCCCTGGAAGTGTTTAAGGCCAGGCTGGATGGGGCTTTGAGCAACTTGGTCTAGTGAGAGGTGTCCCTGCCCATGGCAGGGGGGTTGGAACTTGATGATCTTTAAGGTCCCTTCCAACTCTAACCATTCTATGATTCTATGATTTTTTTGCCCAGATTCCTCTAAGTGAAGCAGTAGCACTTGTTAAATTTGTGACCTAAATGCCAAATGTTTTGTCAGCAGTGATCTGACCTTTGATGTACCTGATTCTGAACATAACTCTGTGTCAGGTCTTTCAAATGCATTCAGATATAAAACATCACTTGCTTTCATGCTTACAAATAGAGTGGAGAAAGCAGCTGTCAGCTGAGGCAGTGAATAAGATACATCTCCCTGGGCTTATAAACAAATCTATAGGGTGACAGATCCATAGTGATACCAGATCAGTGTAGAGCTCCTTTATCTCAGCAGTAGGCAGGAAACTTTCCTTTTCTTTCCCCCCCCCCCCCCGTCATTTATAGGAAAATAGTAAGGATAATGATGACTATTTAGCGGAAGAGAGTGCTTTTCTATTTCATCAACTTACTCATCACTGATTCTTTCTCCAGCCTGAACAGCAGCATACCTGAGAATTAATGTTGAAAAGAATGTTTACTGTCTCTTTTCCTGTTTGCTGTAAAGGAGAGAAGCTGAAGCTGACAAATAGAACAGCAATTTTGAAAAGCAGGATCATCCGCTTGATCAGCTGGGAAAAGTGTAAAAATGGGAAGAGGCCATTCAAGAGCTGAGTGGCTTTCCCACTGGCATAGCGTAAGGAAAGATTGGTTTTGTGCTTCTTCAAGAACAGACATACTGAGTTGTCTTGCTCTCACCTTTGGTACTTAATTTGTGTAGTGCGTGTGAGGTAGGCCAGGTCTTCTTGCCCAGAGCCAAAGCAGAGACTGTTACAGGTGCAGCTCTCAACATATCATTAAAAGAAGTATCATTAAGAATTGCTGTCGTGATGGCTAGTTATGTTGCATCCATAGCCAGTTGAGCTGCTTTGTGGTTTTTAATATCTGTGAGGGTCTAACCTGGCCCGAGCAATGCAGTGGGGCAAGATGAAATCACGCAGCTGCTTCTGAACTAACTTTCCTCAAAACAGCTTCACACTGTTCCTCTGCCTGTGAGGTTTCCCCAGCTCCTGGTGACAGCCTGGCCATGCTGTGGTGGCAGGTTGTCTGGTGGGCAGCCTTGAGGCCTCCAGTGTGGTAGCAGCAGGACACCAGCCACATGAGTAAACAGCATGATCCGAAGAGGGTAATCTCTAATCTAACTCTTCTTTTACCATATCTGCGTTTTAGTGCAAAATGCATTCCTAAATAAATAGAAAATTGACATAACCATTCTTAATCAAAACCCTTCAGGTAGTCTCATCTGCATGAGGTAGTCATGCCCATTTGGTAGTCTCATACAGGCTTCATCTGTATTCTTTTCGGGATGTAGCAGTAGCTTGAACTGAGCCATTTGTGTCATTAAATCTTCAAATAAGTCAAGCTTAAAGGCTTTATAAAAACTGGGAGCCAGAGCATTTTTCTTATTCCTTTTTTTTCTTATGCCATCTTTCACAAAAAGTAAATAAGTTTTCTAAATGCAGGGGTTTTTTTTTAAATTGCATGTCATCGTATCTTCACTGAAATAGGGGCTCAAGGAGAGAAAGCTGATTGCAGTGTGGATTCTTTTAAATCCAGGTTATGTAAATTACTGAACTTAATGAGGCTTCCATGCTACCCAAGAGTGCTTGCTGCTGTTCACCTTGCGTTTCTAACAGTTTCTGTGCCTGTAAAGAGCATCTCTTCCCTTTTGGTTTTTTTCTTGCTTCTTTTCCTGTAACTTGAAGATCCAAGGAGTGCTGCTAAGATGGAGCTGGACATCAGATGGTAGGATGCTTGTGCAGGATGACACTGAAGCAAAAATGTGGCATGTGGCTACTGCATTATTAAGTCTGAGTCTAGGAGCAGAACAGAAAAAGAATTGGGAGAAATTCACCTCTTGCTAGTATGTAGGAAGAAAAGTGACAGTAGGTCAGAGTTACTCTCTTTGCCCAAAGGAAACCTTTATATACCTAGGAAGTCCATGAGTAAGCTATGGTGTCATCTTTGAGGTACTGTGGAGTAAGGCATAGATCATCTGAAAACTTCTTTTTTTTTTCTTTTTTTTTTTTTTTGAATAGTGCTCAAATGTGTGAGCTCCAGTGCAAGAAAGCTTGAGTTGGTCAAATGCTGAGAGATGTGTTAGAGCTGCCTGCAGCTGTTCATATTCAGAATTTCACTTTGCACTTAATAGTGTCTCCTACTACTGTATCTGTCAGTTCTACTCAGAACTTTCCTTCCTAATTTAATTAATTCACTTCAGCTCAGCTTTTTTCCCAGAAGCAGAAGAAACAAAATTGAATAAGATCTACAGTTCTACCAAGATGATTATCAGCCCAATTAAGTCAAAATAGTGATGTGTGATAGACGTATTTTCATTCAATGTAGCAATCTAACCTGTCAGAAACCATATTTTTATATATATTTGAGATGAATAAAGGTGACTTCAAATTTCTAATTAGCAGAGCACACAAACAGAACTATGTGGATCAAGGAAGTGTTCTTACATCTGTATTTTGCCGTGCTTTTATTATCCTTTTACTCACCATTTACAAGATTGTATACCATTGTCATTTTTGTGCTTGTATTCATGACATTCCACCCACGTTACTTATGAAATGTGGAGCAAGAAAGGATGGACTGCTTTCGTGCAACTCTTAATGTCTCAGAATCTCACGCTTGGGAATTCTGGGGGTGTGTGTGGGGGGGTGTGTGTGGGTGTGTGGGTGTGTGTGTACACATAAACACATGCATGAAAACCTATTTTAGAGTGATGCTATGGCCGCATAGTTAATCACATGGAAAACTGCTCTGGGGTATGTCCCCAGCCTGGAAAGCAGACACAGTCTGGCTTGTCTTGAGCCAGAGCATGATCTCATTGCAAACAGAGTTTTCTAATTCTAGAGCTGTTAAACTAGAAAGAAATGGGGTTTGCATTTGTGCAAACCTGAGATTTTTCTGGGATGCATTTAGGATGAGTAGAATTTTACAGAAACAATGTTTTCTAACACAGTAGCTAGCTGCTTGCTGAGCTGCATGTCCTTCCTGCATGCGTACAGACCCACAATCTTCTGAAGATAGTGTTGCCAGAATTTTTAATTGCAAAATAACTTCTTTTGTAGCCTCATTTTTCGGAAGAGCTGAACTGTTTTCTAGAACTTAAACCAAACAAAAAAAGATATCAAACCCAAAAACATTATTCCGAGGAAAGGTCTTGTCATGGAAATCCTCTGTTGAAATAACTAAAGGTTGGCAGAGTTTTAAGCATCAGAAAGCATTGCCAAAAATCCCTGCTAGCTCCTCTCATGATCTGATTTTTCAAGTTGTTGGCTGGGGTTTTTTTGTCTAATGAATGTTTAGCTGACCATACTTGATTGTGTCCCAAGGAAAAACTAAAAAGGAAAAAAAAAAGAAGAAAGAAGTACACTGCGTAACAAACCAGAGGACTTTGTCCCAGTGTGCTGGAGGAAGGAGTAAACAGTCCAGGCTTGTTTCTTGTATTTATTTGGGATTGCTGCTGTGATTATCAGCAGGGACAGGACTAGGAACTGAGCTCCCTGTGTGCACAAAGTGCAAGTGTCTGCCAGCTCTCGGTCCGTTCTCTGGCTGTCCCGTGTCCTTTGGCTGTTTTGTGCCGGGGTTGGAGTGGAGGGGAAGGGTCAGAGTCTTAGCTGAGGTGGCATCACTCCTTTGGAAGTACTGGACCAGTGGTTTAGAAGGAGGGCCCAGGTAACTGCACCCTGCTTAGGCATCCAGCGAGCCTAAGGAGAGGAGATGCTGACCTGAGAAGTCTCGTACCAAAGAGGAGGCTGAGGAGGAATTTGCCTTTCATGGATTTCTGCTCACAGAAGAGACATCTTATGACCCGAGGAATTTTTCAGTCTAGCACAAGAGAGGTTCAAGAACTAGACCATGAGCTCACCATTCACGCTGCAAGACCAAATCAGTGAATGTTAATTGGGACAAAATCAACCGTGAAATTAGGTGGACCATGTTTTGAATCGATGAAAGTAGCTAAATGTTGGGAAAAAAAGAGTGTGCCTCTTAACTGAATTGAAATATGGCCAATGATTTTTCTGTGTTTAAACGCATCGACAGTCTGCTGTTTCCCTTTTTATTTTTGTGGGGAATAAAAGACTGGCTGGGAAGAAGCACTAATGGATTTCACTGTGTGATTTAAATGCAGGTGTGAAATATTAATAATGTAAATACAGATATTTGCAGAGGGTGGCCAGCACATCTCATAACTTTCAGTCACTGCTAAAACCTGGCAGAGAGCTGGTGCAAAAGTCAGAAGATAGGCAGAAAGCAGGTCCTCCATCCTGGCTGACTGCAGACCAGTGCAGGAGCATTGAGGGGAAACCCCAGGGACTATGTTTATTTGGATGTGATAGTTCTCAAAACAACAGTCATAAAGATCAGATTTGGGGCATCAAGACCACATCATTCTGTGGGAATAAGATGCCTCAATACTTGTAAAAACCTTGTTTAAAATGACTGTGGCTGCACTTCTGATGAAGGCTCTGAATCATAACTTTGGAGGGTATCTAGTCTGCCTTTTGGCTCTGGGACAGGTTTTACCTAGTCATGGGAAAGCTGATCACTGTGTGGGTAGACTAAATTTGTATCTAACTTGTAAATAAAGTTCACCTTCAAAAGCTTTTAATATCCTGTCTTTTCCATTATATTGTTGCAGGTTTGGTTCTGATGAGTTGAAAAAACAGTTCCTTGTGCCAACTATAGCTGGAGATTTAGTGGCTTGCTTGGGAATCAGTGAAGCTGGAGCTGGGTCAGATGTCGCAAGTAAGTTAACTAACAAAATGCCAATTGTAGGCTGCCTGGTATTTTAATGGAAAGAATCTGGTTTCCCTGACCCTTCTGTTTGTCCATATCATTTGTAAGAAATACAAAGGAAGGAAGGTCTGGCATAGTGAGGGCAAAAAGTAGTATTCCAGGAGCAGTAACACAAGCCTTTGATGCATCTAAAACCACCAAATTGAATGTATTTGTCTGTGAATCAATAGCTATAACCCTGTACAGAATGAGCACAGCAATTAATATGCAGCTGTCGTGCCGGCCCAGGATTTCTCCTATGTGTGTTTGTCCTGCTGCTGCTGCCGCCTCCGCTGTTCTCTTGGAGCTCGCCATCATCAGGGAGGACTCCGGACCTCCTGTGGTTGCACAGCCAGTGTCAGTTGTGCAAATCCGCAGACGTACATGATAGGAGGTGTGGCCCGTTCAACTGTACTAAAACTTGCACTTCCTTAAAGCAGACTTCTCCGCTGAACGTGGGCTGAACGTGGGCAAATTGCAAAACTAGTCCATTCTGAAAATGATGGCATCACTTTCACAATGGGTTCCTCTGGCTCATTCTTACCTCACCTCAGCCCCTTCCGTTGTTCCTGTGCAGCAAAAATGTCTCTGAAGTGGTGGTTGTTTTATTTAGAGTTGATGAAGAATTTCCCATGTCAAATCTGTTAGCTTTGTGATTTAGTTACTTTACCTGCAATTATTTTTCTTGGTTTAGTGCAAGAATATGTTTAAAAACATGGACAAATGAAACTATTATTCTGAAGTACCTGTGGCAGTAGATAATTTAGATTATTAAATTAAAACAGATGTAGGAAAAGTAAAAGATGTTTCATCTGACCATGAATTGTGGACTTCAAGGCAAAGGAAATGACAAGAAACAACTTGTAGACGTTTTGTTGTCGGACATAGGATGGCTAAGTTGAACACATTGTGCTCTTACAAATTACTGAGACGACATCTTCCTGCAGACAAAATCGCCAAGTTTGACAGAAGTTTTTTGATCAGCAGAGTCCTATGTACATCTCCTTGACCAAACTCATGTTGTTTTCTCAAGACAAATAGATAATAATTCAGTGTTAGAGCAAGGGTGCAGCGGGTAGTTTTCAAGAGAGTTAATGGGGGTAGTGAAATAATGGGACTAAATCTTCCTGCATGATCCATTGCTGTTTTTCTTTCTAGTTAATTGTTTTTGTTTGTAAAAAAAAAAAAAAAATCCATAATTTTTATAGACTTGTTTTTCATTAAAATAATTTGAAATTTGAGTTTTGCTAATGTAGGAAATAAAACATCATTTATTTTAATTAATGCCTCTCCAGTTTAATTAGATGATTATCAGTACTTTCTAAATATGATTTTAATTTTTTGATGCAGTGTTCCAGATAATAAGTAACATAAATATTCTTTTAGCTGCATGTTGTTTATCATCTAGTTTAATTGGTATGATACACTCGGATTAAAACAGTTAAAGAGGAGTTTGGAATCAGCTAGGATTATCTGATGAACCCAGACTGCAGCTGGGAGGCAGACTGCAGGATGAAATGACGATACTTTTTCACCTGTCGTGGAAGACCTGATCCCTACTATAAATCCAGAAACCGGCATACAGTGGGTCATTAACTTGGACAACTTAGCCATGAGCAGCGCTAGCTTATGTTCTCAGTAGCAGTGGTTTGCACGAGGTAGAGAGAACATACCGTCTCCACATGGCCCAGCTTTAAAGTAGACAGAACTGTGTGAAGCTGCACTTGATACTTCCTTTGGTTTCTCATGCTATTGGGATGTTTGTCTCTCCTGTCTATGCAAGGTAAAGCATAGCAACTGTTCACTTGTGAAGGCTGGGGATGTGCTTCTGCCATGATATACTTTAAACTGAAGAATGACACAAAGTAAGGTATCTCTAGCATTATTCTTCTGCCAGTTTCAAAATTACTGAAGGTGATTTGAACACGGGGTGGGGGGGGAGGGGGGAAGTGTGTCTCTACATGAGAAGAAAAAGGTGCCTGGAATTAATTTATTCAAAATTCAACAGAACAAAAAGGATTGCATATACTAGTCTAATATAAATTTCAAGTCAATTTGAAAGAGCACCTGTCTGCTTTGAAATGTAGTTGTTGTATGTTGCACATGGCATTGATCATGTGCAACAAAACTAGCACAGAGATGACTTAAGAAGCAGAACAGGACAGAGCAGTTGGTATAGAAAGTTTCTTTCTTTAATTTCAAGATTCTTGGTACCACAAAGCATACACATTTGTGTCAGTTTTAACGATTTTATCTAATCCCATCTCACTACTATTTTGCAATTTATATAATGTTTTGCTGATAGTCTGTGGGGGATATGTAGGAACACATCATGGAAGATGCTTCCTCTTTCTTCAAGTTATGTCTTCCAGGCAACTGTACTAAGTAACCCTGTTCACGTCTACCTTTTCAACATAGATATTTTGGAATCCAGTCTTTCTGCTTTTCTGGGTTTAGGTCATCTTTTTTAAGTGTGAAAAACCAAAATTGCACGTGGTGTCTATAATGGCACAAATATTCCTCCAGCCCTAATAGAAATATTATCTCCTGATGTGTAACGTTACATAACAGTTTGCTGGCTTGTGAATCCTGTGATTAAATATGGAGATCATGTTCATTAGTGGTTTGCTATTGTAAGATAAGCAATCATTCTTTTTACTTTGTACCTAGGTAGTTGCACTTGCCATGTTGAATTTGAAAACTCAAAATCATTCCTTTCTTGCTGGGTGATACCTCGGTTGTCTGTGTTGCTGATGTCTCCAAAGTTTGTGTAACCAACAAATTTCATTAGTGTATTCCTATTCTTCTTTTAAAGATCATTAATGGAAATATTCGATAGGTTTTGCCCAAAGCCTGATATCCAAGGAGGAGCTCCAATAGTACTCTCCCTCCACATCAGCATTTCCCCTTTTAATGCAACCTGATGTGATTTCCCCTTTGCCAAGTTAGTACCTACATTTCCACTTTTGTCCTAACACTTATTTTTTCAAAATTTTAACTCATAGTTACCCCGTAGCATCAATTTTAGTTTGCTTGAGTCCAACAGGATTTTTCCTGTTCTGCTTTTCTCTAGAAATTCCATTTTCATAATAAACAAATGAAGTTGGTTTTAAATAAGATACCACTGGTAAATTGAATTCTTTCTTTCCAAATGTATTCTGAGGCTCTGCAGTTTGCCAAAACCAACAATCTCTGTTTTCACTAGTTTTAATTTCTGTACAGTCTTTCCTGTAGATGTCTTGCTTTGTCAGCTGTATTGTCAATCTTCTTTGTAATCTCATGTGAAATGTTTCCTTAGTTTTGAGGTGTCCTCTATATGCCTCCTGGTTTTTTTCATTCTCTTTTCATTTCTGTGGCTGAAGCATTTGTGTGTGTCACTTCAATTTTCTTCGATTTTGTTGATTTTCATCTGCAAGATTTAACTTAGGTTGACCTGTGGCAGTTCTAACCTTCTGACCTCCAAATTGTTTCTTAGTTTGATGATTAATCTCTTTCCTTTCCTGTAGGCCATCTCCTCTTTTTTGAAGTGATTATTCATTCATTTAGACTTGAAGCTATTTCTTGCAAACTTTGGGGTTTTTTTTCCTGTGTTGATGATGTAAATTCCAGATACCTGTTCTTCATTTTTTGCTGTAAGGATAGGCGTTTGTCCTGGTTTGAGGTAAAACAGACCCTATCTTTAAGGTAATACTGACCTTAAAAGTTGAAGCCAACTTTGCCTTTTGTCAAATCTGTTTAGATGCATGGCTGGATTCAAGAGCACAGTGGAGGAGAAAACTTGAGGCTCAAGTATGTTGTGGTCTGAATGGTGAAGTGACCAGCCCTGGTTGTTTCTGTGGCGCTAGCTGTATCATATGCCTTTTCACAATACCTTGTGGTCTTTCCTAGAAGGGGCCCTCACAGCATGCTTTGTAAGTTGTTGAGTTATAGGCCCTACAGGGTCAGTGAAGCAGACCTGTGAAAAATGAGTTGTGGGACACCCACTGAAGCAGCCTTTTCCCAGAGCTATGCTCTATCAGAGAGAATAATTACAGTCAATTTTTCCAAATTATTTTCATAGCTCTATCCCTGAGACTGAGCCCACTTGACTTTAGTAAATTAAGTAGATTTTCAAAGCCTGCTGTATTTTAAACAAAGTTACTTATTGACTTGATCATCTTTCTTCTAATTAAAGAGAATCAACTCTTCATAAGTTGATTTTGCATAGTTGTTTCTCAAGTGTTTGAAGCAAACTGTCAACTATGACATCTGGGAGTACTTGAACACTCCCATTAGTAAGGCATTTGTTCTATAATCTGTATTTGGGTGGTTAGTCCCCTGTGACGCCATGCTTGCAAGAACTGTTTACATTTGTGATATCTCAGTGCGCATTGTTCCTCTGCAGACCTTCCATGGAACCTCTGTCTAATCTCTTCAATAGCTGTTCCACAACAGAGAGATGTGTGATGTGAATCACTGTGTATGCTCCCTTCCTTTTCACGCTACTTCTTACTCTGTCTCTTGTCTGTCCTTCATTTATTATTTAGTCTCCATGTATATGATTGTCCAGTGTCTCCGTCCATGTATTATGAGCGTCAGTACTTTAGATTCCTTCAATGCGTTGGCCTTCATTAGTACACAGATTTCATATCAGGTCCCTTGGACAGATTTGGCACAGTCCTTTCACTGACTGAATGTGGCTACTGGGCTTGTCCACATTAGTACTATCTCTTTCCCTTGCTGTTCAACATTATCTGCTTGTAAGTTCCTTTAGCCATAGCTCTATACAATAGCCACTTGTCTTATACCTTACACAATTTTCTCCCATCATTTTTCCCCAGTTCCTTCATTAACGAGGCTTCTTTTCAGCCATGCTGACCTCAGTCCCAGTTTACCTTGTAAATGAAGATCAAATACTTGGGTTTTGCTTTGTCTTATGTTTAGAACCTTCGGGAAGAAGGTTCATGTGCAGATTGAGGTGGGTGCTTATGAAGGCATAACCAGCTGACTTAAATGTGCCTGCCTGCTCCACTTGATCTCTGACTCCTACCCTCCAAGTCTGCTGCCTCCCTCAATAGGTGGGCTCCTACGGACTTCATAGTCTCGTTAGATCTACAGGTGCTATTGGGGTATGGTAGGGTTCTCTGACAGCATCACCTACTTACAGCTAGATACCTGTTGGAGAGTCTTCCTCAGTTGGTGAAGAAGTTCAGTTGCAGGGGAACAAAGCCAGCTCTTTGGAAATTCTGCTGGAGTGCAAATAATAACTAATGATTCACTCCATCTGTCTGTTGCAGCTAGTGCTGCTTGCAGCGTGATGTGAACACTCACGGATGAAAATAAGATTTGTTTTTTCTTTGCTGGGGGTATAAATAGTGTTTAGAACTCCTTCACGTACAGACATTCTTAGCATTTAGACTTGGCCTTTTGAAAGTCTACTAGCTTTGAATTTATTATGCCATTGTTACCAAGAACATGCAGGAAGTGCGTGCATGTGTATCTTTGTGCATACTCAGATACTAAGGCTTATATTTGTTTAAGTCAGGACTCTGAAGTTAATGGCCTCCTCAGTGACTAACGTGCACAGTAACAGAAATGTGTAATAGGTCACCTCAGGCTGAAACTTTTCTGACCCCGATAGTGTTTGACGATCAAATTTACGTAGGGAGTTTTCTGCTTTCATCCACTGGGATGAAGACTCCACCTAAAGGAGGGTGAGAGAAGTGGTCAGGGATCCCTGGCTTGCCTTCCAAGAGTTGTCCAGGTGGTTCTGCTTTGTGGACCCCGGAAGAGTTAGAGGACTTGGAGGGTATGAAGGGAGAACCAAATACTAGTTGACTGTCTGAGAGCAAGGGAGTGACTCTGCCAGTCAAACAGGGATCAGCTCACCTTCCTTCACAAGAATAACCCTTCATTTCCTCTGTTTTGAAATAGATATCAAGACGACAGCTGTGAGAAAAGGCGATGAATATGTCATAAATGGTGGCAAGATGTGGACTACGTCTGGGTGCCAAGCGGACTGGATGTGCCTGCTGGCAAACACCAGTGAAGGACCTCCCCATCGAAATAAATCTCTCATATGTCTGCCAATGAATCTACCTGGTAATAGCACAGAACTCTTTCTCTTCTGATTTGATTTTATTGGTGGTTTTGTGTATGCCTAATACAAGAAGGAAAGGTGTTTGGCAGAAAGGACTGCACCCATAAATTGTCTTCTAAGTTAAGTGTTTCACTGTCATACAAAGTTGGTTCTGGAATGCATTTGCACACTTCCACAAAAGAGTAAGGGAGAAGAAGAAACGAGAAGAAAGTTAAATTTTTTGCAGACTTTGGCTTGTGACTCCCAAACAATTTTATATGGAGAGTCCTCTTCAGTAACAATAAATTTACAAAAATTGTTCAGATACATTTGAGTAGGAATATTTCATAACCTTGTGAGAGAATGAAGTCAATGCCAAGGACAAAGTTAATGCCTCAAAGAAATCACTAAAAATAGAGCCAACATTTTTTTTTGAAAATTATAACATCCAGTGTCTTTTAGTTTTGGAGAAGTTCCACAATACTTTTTGTCTTGGTTTTCTCTCCCCAAAAGGCATGAAGATGCAAACAGTCCAAAAAAATAAATAAAGTATTACTCTATTTACGTAGATACTTGCTACCTGTGAACTATATGTAAAATGTTCTTAAATTATCTTTCCAAAATAACATTCAACTCCTTCCTGTTTTGTACGAGGACTAGCAAACAGAATATATACTTCTTTTTTAATGAATGGAGGAGTATTTTTAAGCTTGCTGTCTTACTTCTTCAGAAAATATTGAAAGTGATTCTTAAACATGTGAAAATAAAAGGATAAAGAGTTTAGAGATTTCGAACTTGGGAAAATACATGGGGAATACCTCCCAAAACGGCCTTATCCCACGTGCCAACACCTGCCTGCCGGGAGCCCATGGACAGTATCTGACTCTGTTAGGGTGGGTTTACTGAGCAGCTGTATTGAATCCTAGAAGGCTGCAGTGCTGTGCTGTGATTGCATTATGTGGACAGTCCTGATCTTTCTCCTGTAACCATCCTCCACCACCCAGCCTGGTGGGCTTGCTGAAAAGAAGTGCAGGCAAACCCAAGGTGCTTCATGGCTGTGCTCTGCAAAGGGATCTTTTTGCCAGGGTGCTGCAATCATTATTAAATTACAAAAACAGTCTGCGAGTTAAATGTGGGCTGGAGTAAAAGCTTCAAAGATCTTGGAAGTACGGGGTGGTTGTTTTTGAAGGCGACTAGTAATTTGGGTGAAGATACTGAAGAAATAACATCCTGATCTAAAGGTACAAGTTTCAGTGGTACGGCCCACATGGTGTCTCTTCGCAAGTAGTCTGCAGCAATAATGTGCTGTATGCGTAAAGGACATCATTCGGAGATGATGTAGTTAAGGTTATGTTGGCAAGGATCTTTAGCAGTTTTAACACCTGTTCAAAATTTTTAAAACCTTTTTGGTTTTCAATAATTTTAATATTAAAAAATGTGATATATTAATTTATTTAATATATAATGTTTAATATAGTCCACACATATTTTAAATATGTAATATATATTTTCTATAATCATGTATATTAGTGTATTTATATATAAATACAAGATATTAAAACCTATGACACTTTCGTTCATTCAAGTCAGAGTATTTTACATACAAAATATCAGCATTTCCCATGTAGGGACACCACTATGGCAGTGAAGTGGAGGTCCATATATTCGCTTAGCAGATCAGAGTGAGAACAAAACCCAGGTCTGCAATGCTGCAGAAGAGGGTGATGAGAGTACTTAAGGGAGTGTCTTGTAAGTGAATTTCAGTATAGAGTAAGTCAAGCAAGTAAGTATCGCCTTGGGAATTGGGCAAGTTCTGAATGGGTTGTGAGTTTCTACAATCTCTGCTCATACAAGACAGGCTTTGAACGGGAGCTCACAGAAAATGGACCTGAGCTGCTTCAGTAGTTGTTGACTTTGTCCTTATTGATAAGTGGAGCATGAACATGTAGCTCAGAGCCAGAATCTCCCTGAATTTCCAGGTAAACTCACTTCTCAGCCATCTGCGTGAAGTCCTCCTTGTGTTTCTTCATGAAAGGGTCGGAGTGCAAAGGCAATATTACTTCTCTGAGATCGGTTTTCCAAAAACGACAAAGCAGCCAACCCACTGGTAGAGGCAGATCAAATATACAGAAATTGACTTGGAGTTTTTCAGCACTTTATTTCAAAAAGACATGTGAGTCACTGTAGCTTTAAGGGGGGTGTTAGGTTACACAGTCTATACACAGACTTTTTTTACCTGCAGTAAACTGATTTTGAGTAGAAAAATTGCCTGAGTCACTTGAATCTGATCTGCAGAAGTGTAGAAGTCTTCCCAGATACAAAAATTGCGCTCCTCAAAGTGTATATGCTTTCATTCTTCTGTGTGATACAGATACTGACGTCCAAAAGGGTGGCTGCCAAGGTTGGTGGCCTTTTGAAATGAAGTATTAAGGCAGTTAATTGTGCTCAGTGGGTGGGTCGTATCAGAAATGAGATTTTTCAAGAAGGCAAGGAGGAAAAGTATGAAAAAGGCTGCCATTTGACCCAGATGTCAGAAGGAAGCTCCAGCTGTTTTGATACATCCTAAGGATGTCTGTCTGCCAAAGATTAGGCTCCTTGGAGGGCAGCAGACCAAGACTGTACGGGAAGTGTCTGGAGGACATCACCAAATGATGCACTACCAAACGTCTGTAGATGTATGTGTGTCAAAGCTCAAGAACGAGTGCAATGGGAGAATGAGTGTGTTACATATGACTAACTGCTGCAGTCACCAGCCTATACGGCAGGATAAGGAAGGGATCCATGGCGCGGCGGTAACTCATTCCTTGCCAGCAGCTGGGAGGACATGGGAGACTAGTCCAGGTTTTTTTTGCAGAAATCTTAATTGTTTCATACTTGTATAATATTGTGGTTAGAAAAAAAAAATTCCAGTCTGAAAGCAAATTACTAAATTCAACAACTGGTAGCTTATTGGAGATATGAAGTAGGATTTGCTTCTTCTAATTTTGGGTGCGTGCAGTATCTGTTCTGGGGTGAAGCAAATCATGGTCTAGATTTGACAAACACTGCTGAATACATTTCTTATAAACGGATTTTGGATAACAGCAGTGTGGATTCACACCAGATATCCAAATTAGGTGAATACTCCTCATACTAACAACGTTTAAAGAAAAAAAATAATATTTATTTCTCATATGATGAAAGAGAATCTAACAAGTCATGAAAAGTCTGTGTGTAAGATATATAGACAAATGGCTTGCGGCCCTAATCTGGTGACTATTTGTGTGCTGGTTTGTCCTCTGAATCCTCAGGTGGCACTAGGGTAGATTGCAAGGAGGAGATAATAAAGAGAAGAGCATCCAGGAAAAGGGAAAGAGCATGTTTCTCAGGCTGCAATTTAAAATGTGCCTCTCTCCATTTGTAATGGCATTAAATGGTGTCAGGAGAGAGCGACTGCCTTTCTGTCAGGACAGAAAGAGGAGGCTGGAGGAGTGGGACAAAATGAAAAATCAAAGCTGCCTGGGAAGAACTGCTCAGGAAGAGACATAGCAATCCATCTCAGTGATATTGGTGCAAGTAGCACAAATGACTCTGTTAGAGTGATTTTAGTATGTCAGGCGCTTGGCCTCACTAGATTGAGATTTGTGTGTTATTGGATGGCTTGTGATTTATTTAATACAGACAAATTCCAGGAGTTATCTGGGCAGATGATTTCTACTGCTGCTGGTAATTTTTAGAGTATAGTACCCTTTATGAAGAGAATTAAGATAATTAAACTAAGTAAATGAAGATTTTAATGCCCATATTGTAGCCAAAGAGATGATTATGTATCATGATCTTCAAAGAAGAGAAAATGTAAAGCATGTGTTAGCAACAGAAGGGACACAACATGAGGCTGATGCAGTTTGGTGTCCTTCTGAATGTGAAACTTGAATTAACCTAAGAGAAAGTGAAGCTGGTAAGGCACAACAAAGGGGGGATGCTGCTGGATTCAGGAAACTTGAACTCACAACCCAATCTGGAAGAAGTATGGATAAAAATCATGAACAGGTTTAGCTCCTCTAACCAAACCTGTAAGAGCTTTCTTGAATAGTTGTTGTTGAATGTGTGTCTGGGGATGTCCACAACATGAGTAATTTAGCAATATAAAGAACTTGCAGCAGTTGTACTTTTTCCACCCGAGTCCTTTGTAAACCACCCACTAACAAGAGCAGTAAGTGCATCTTCACACGGATGAGGAGCTGTGATTGCATAAAACCAGCTGGAAGTAGACCAAAGGCATGATCTCTGAGACTCTCAGAGAAACCAAGCAGTAATATTCCAACAGGAAAAGATGTTCCAGAAATCATTTAGGCCTGTAAATGGTTCAGTGTGTGTTTGTTTAGCTCTAAGTTTAATACAGAAACAAACCACAAATGGTTTGTTGGAATGACTGGGTGCAAATTGCTGGATAATTTTCAATCCAAGAGTCAAAATTTTTTACCCAGCTGTCCTGATTTTCTTCCTGCGTTGGACACATATCAAAGCAAGTATTCCGAACACATACTCTCTTTACAGATTGGCTGGTGGAGAAAAATATTGAGTGGAAGGTGTGGAGGTCTATGTGGACTTTATTCTGAGAGCAGTCTTGGCATTTGGAAATAGTGTCAGTATTTCATCTCTGTGGAGAGATGCAACTTTCCATAACGCTATTCAGTGCAGCCAGAGAGAGTGAATTAGAAGGGAATAGCCGCCAACTTCTTCTGCGTGCAAAACCAAAGTAATTTTCACATGGCTGAAGGCCTCCTGTCAGTAGAAGCTGAGATGTCTGTGTTACTTCTGAATGAGATGTTCACTGAAAGCCATGAAGGATAGCAAGGAACAAACAAGTGCAGAGAGGGACCACAACAACCTGTGTCATGTTAGAGAGTAGTAGAGGGTTGGGAAAAAAAAAAAAAGAATAAAGAGGAAAATAGTACCAGAGTACCTCCTCATCACAAAACTGGTTAGAATACCACATATGTGGGTAGTAAAATGTTTGGTTTTCTGCAAAGACATACATGCTGATTTTCAGGACTCTCTTTCTACATACATTGACTTGGCAGATGTCATCATTGTGTTTTGCACAAATCCTCATTCCTGATTGTTCGCTCAGTTTACCTCTGAAACATTCTTGATTTCCATCCCGAATATTTGCATTAGCCCCAGAGCAACAAGGAGGTGAAAACTGAAAACAAGTGCTTTGCCACAAAAAATCAGTAGACGTCTGTTAGCCTCTCATGGCACAGCGGTAAGCCACACTTGCAACTGAACAACAGCAAAAGAGAAATTGTAGCTAGGAAAAAAGAAACAACAGGAAGGAGACCTACCTGGTGCGACTTGGTAGCTGAAGTCTTAACCTGGCCAGACCTGAAGGAACTGGTTCATCTCCAATAGACCGTTGCAAGTGGGGGCAGAGGCAGTGCTGTGTGGGGAGGTCTGTGGGGAAGCAAACCCTCTTCACAAGCATGTCCACAGGAAAACTCGGGAATTAATTGTGATCGTTATGATCCCTTCTATGACTATTTAGATGAATTAAACAGTATTTTGTAGGCCATCTTAAAATACATAGTTTTAACAAAATTTGGAGTTGATATGGAATTGTTGGATGTTTGGAGCAGTTACGAATTTTAGTCTAACTTTCTATTATTAGGAAAAAGCAATATGGTAGGATTATAAACTCTCTCTTTTATGGGATACGCAAGAAAGGGGAGAATAAATGTGGAGGAGAGGAAAGAAACAGGATTTCCAGGAGGAAAAATTCTCTAGTTGCAGCTTAAAACCTCTGCTCTGCTTTTGTCATTATTAAATATTTCTCTACTGTTTCGCAGCAGTGCGTGCACTCAGCAAATATTGCTAAATTGAATTCTAGAATTTTATTATAGTGCACTAAAAATCAAACATAAGCAAATAAATATTGCATTGTTTCAAGATGTGGATGAAGTAAGGTTATTACCACTAGTAAACAATTATTATTTGGGACATAATGAAAAGTGGGACTTTTACAATTGTGGTTTTTCATTTGCTAGATAAATAAAATGTAAAAAGCCTTAAACATATGACGTGGGCCCTTTTACTCTTAAATTCCAGAATACTGTTATGTTTTTCCTAAAGGTATGTTTCGCTGTAATCTCGGCAGATACCTTCACATCTGCAAACTTCACTTTCTTAAAACGCTGTACTCGTACAAAATGCTTCCATTTTTTGTGGCCTTTCTAATACCCCTTTTTCTTCAGGAATCCATGTTGCTAAAAAGATAGACAAACTGGGCATGAGGTCATCGGACACAGCTCAGATCTTTTTTGAAGATGTAAGGGTCCCCAGCAAAAACCTCATTGGTGAGGAAGGAAAGGGGTTTACGTATCAGATGTTGCAATTCCAAGAAGAGCGGCTGTGGGGAGTAGCCACTGGTAAGTCATTATTTGTGCTTCTGGGGCCGGGCAGGGACACAGGGGTCACCCTTCGCATGACTAACAGCACTTTCCTTTGACTGTGAATTGCAATGACCTCTTACGAGCCGTTTTTGAAATCTGTCATAGCCTGGATACAAATAACCTTCCCTTTCTGTAGGAAAACTTGAAATAGAAAATATTTTGTGAGGCATCCCAGAGGCTGGTTTTGCCTTGTTTCTTTTTCTTGGTGCTTTTCTGCTGATAAGAACATACGGCATCATGTTATGTCTGCTACAAATACAGTACAAAGGCTATCAAAATACTGGCATGAAATAGAAGGACAGTGACTTTTCCTTTGGTACAGTAAGCTATGGTGTTTATCCTGGATTTTAGAAAATTAACTTAGTGGCTGTGTAAAGACATGGCTCTTAGAGGATGTAAGAGCTTTGTTTTGTGGATTTGTTTTACCTCTGTACACTTTGGACATAAGTGGTACAGCACCAAATTCCTTTCCCTGAAGTTATGCTCTCACGGAGTTCCTGTTACTATGAACTCAGGCCCTACTCCCGCATATTTG
>VZSF01003004.1:2269-16356 GCA_013398295.1 Chionis minor
GGTGGTAGATGCCCATCCCTGGAATGGAAACATTCAAGATCAGGTTGCATGGGGCTCTGAGCAGCCTGATCTAGTTGAAGGTGTCCCTGCTCATTGCAGGGGAGGTTAGACTAGATGACCTCTAAAGGTCCCTTCCAACCCAAACTATTCTATGATTCTATTCTATGATTCTATGAATTAAATTCAAGATCTCTGTGGACAGTAATGGAAAATTAGATATCTACCTCATTGCAGATACCTGCATTAAGACACCAAGTTTAAGTGGTTTGCTTAATTCACAAATTTGGATATGTAATTTCACATTTAATCCCACTGAGGTCTTGAGTCAGTTGCTGAAGCATGAGCATCTGGTACTGTCTGAGGAACTTAAGAATATCTGAGGCATCCCCATAAGCCTGGTAGAAATCACACAGAAGACTTACAGGAGTCTTTTTTAATCAGGAGCTTTGGCCAGAAACAGATGCATTGAAGCAGTTTAAATATCATTAATAGTATATTCTTTTCTGGCATAACCAGAAATGTTTAGTCTGGTTTGTGTAATGAAGCCAGCAACTTAGGGTGGCCGATATAGCACATTTCATTGTAGAGGATTTGCACCGTCAATGTGACGGTGTGCTCCCCCCTCTCCAGGTGCCACCTGACAATCTTTATCTCCTGCAGCCCTGCCCAAGCGATAACCACCCGCGGTGGTCACAATGGGTGCATGTAGTCGTGATGGTGACATCTGGCGCTTGACATGGTTTTGGGGAGGCAGATAACAACACAATAACCAAGGGCTAACTTAAGTAATGCTGGTTCTGTGGTCAATATGCAAATAGGACTGTAGGTCAATCATTTCACCCCCACAAATAGTGAACAGCCCAAGAGCCCTTTGAGCTCTTCTGAATGGCAGCGGTCTGCAGCCAGTATCTCCCCTTGAGTAGGGAACACCCTTAAAGATGTTACTCCTCGAGGTCTAAAGATTCCTTGCTGCAACAGGTCCTCAGTAAGTGACTAATAGCATGCTGAACTTTGAAATCTTAGCTAAATGTTATAAAGGATTGATTGTGCATATATAATCCTTTAGACATGAACTGTTGACCACGTCTGGGACTAGGATTGGATGCAGCCACACCTAGACTCCTCTCTGAGAAGTTTAGAAAGGAAGGGGGTCCTTTCTGAACCTCATGACTCAACAAGAGGGTCTCCCTGACAGCTGTCCGACCCTGTCCTCTTTGCAGTAAATAACCAAACGTGCCTTGCCATCTCAAATCTTGTTAAATACTTTGTGAAATCACTGTTTTGTATCAATAAATGTATTGCTGCTTCTCTCTATGAGTGAAGCGCGTCACTCCTTCCGCAACAGTCCAGAAGCAGCAGCTAGAAACTTCAGATCCCAGGAAGGGGGAGGCCCATATATAGAAAAATGGGTTGAGCCCAGGGTGTTCAATATGGTTATGTTTAACTCTAAGCTCGTCATCCTAAATTCCATTTATAGCTAAATGGAAAAGGAGTGGCACTCTTAGGGCATAACTGATCTGACCCAATTTAGATGTGCTCATTAAAGGTCATACTCAAGGGACAACTTTGAGTCAATGAGGGGCTGAAAATTGCATTAGAATAACTGTAAAAGCATTTTAAAGGATTTTTTGCAATTGCCTGTGCACTGACTCCTCGCATTGAAAGTGATGAGCATATTAGTTAGCTTATGTTGGGTAAAGTTAGTAGACAGACGTGAGTTATGATTGGCTCTAGAAGGAACAGCTGCTGAGTTTGTGTGCACAGCAAGGGCTGACTGCTACTGTTTAAGAAAAAGTTGAATAGGTGGCCCTGTAGGAGTCCTGTTGTCTGAGGTTAGGTGGAGTAGACTCACTGAAAAGAAAGCTGGCAGCGATCTTTTTTTTTCTCTCTGTGACATGAAGTCTTTGCCACAAACAGTATGACAGAAAGAATATTGAAGTTGAAAGAATCAGGGCAGCAGAGATTAGAGTAAGAAAGATTTCCATTAAGAATGAAGTAGCTACAACTGTGAGGTTAAATATGACTGATGTAACAGAAGCTAGAGACTTGGGAAAAGAATAACAGTTGGAAGAGGTGAGGATTAGAGACCAAGGAAAACAGATATGTTTGGCAACCAATATTGCTAATCTATGCAAGCAACACCTCATTTGGTAGATCTGAATATGCATCATGTCTAATTCTTCTGATTGTCCACACTGTCTATTTGTTAATCCGAACTACAAAAATCTAACACCTAGGTGTGATAAAGCAAGTCAGGCACAGCTTGTAAACCAACTCAGGATCAAGCTCTGAATCTGCAGGAAGTAAGGACACAGTAAGTGCCACTAGATTTCAAGAACTCATACCTAACCTTTGTGCAAGTACTGTAGGCAAAGCAGATGTGTCTTGGTAGAAGACTTTTAAACCACTGCTTCTCTCTAGTGAAAAAACTTTTGAGAAAACTAGTGAATTAAAGCAGCTGGCCTGTGGGGACTTGAGTCTAGCTGTTGTTACAGGGCAAAGGCTGTAGAAATGTTTATATATATACATACACACACATATAAGACAGCTATGAATAATGAAAACAAACTGTTGAAAAAGAGCTTGAGGCGTACAAAAAGAATCTTTTGAAGGTTCACAGAAGAGGGTGCATGAACTATGCTGCAGTTGAAATCTGAATAGAACATTACATTAGAAAACTATCTGGTTGAATATTTAACATGTTTTGCAAAGTTTCTGAGTTGCTTAGTCCTAAGAAACTTTATAAACTCTGCGGACATAACCTAAATTCTTAATTTTAGAATGAGACCCAAGGGATACAAAATTAGCTGCTGCTTTTTAAGAGCTGGTCCAGGGGCAAAACAAAGATGAAGGCAGAGTGACCTTCCATGAGACCTAGCTAGCGAGCCCTTGTGATGTTTGCATAGAGACAGTACAGGTAAACTATTGAAATAGCAGCTTCCAGTTAATTCCTAGTTAAATTTGTAAGAAGTGCTACATCTATCAGGTTGCTCTATAGTGGCATATATAGATTACAGCCTGAAGGTAGCAAACTAAAAGAGCAGGTCAAATCTGTAAGTATGGAAATCAGAATATAAATGCTGTCTCCTACAAAACTCCATGATCATATCTCTTTGAACTGTAAAAATGTGTAAATGGGAAGCAAGACAACAGACTCTTATGCATCCTTTACCTATCTTGTATTATGCACCTCTAGAGACACAAGCATGTAGAAGTATCAGACCTTACTAGAGTAGGTGCTACAAACAAACAAACAAAACCAATTAAATAAAAATAAATTAAAAAACCCCACTGATTTTATGAACAAACAGAAAACATGCAGAGATAGCTGCAGAAAGGCTGTAATACTGCTAATAGATTTTGGCAGACCTCTTATGCAATGCTTTGGAAGTTGAAAATTTTAATTAAGTTAAGCCAAAAATAAGTGTCAAGGAAAGAAGAATTTAAGGAAATGGACAAGAGATGGTAAAGGAAGAACCTTCTTAATAAGCCACTGAACAGGTCCAAACTGGTTAATTAACCCTGGATTACAAATTAGACAAAAATGTACATCAAATCTGCTGAAAACCAGGGGTTTGCATCTATTTATCATGTCGATTTTTGGTTTGTATGTTTGTTTTCTAATAATGCAGCTTTATACTAGTGGTTAGGTAATATAAGCTGGACTTTGAGTACTTCTCAAATAAGCAGTATTTCTCTGTCAGGTGCAACAAGACAGAGCCTCACTTTCTTGCAGTTTGCCGTCTAAAATCAGCAAAATGTAGCCCTGAGTTGCTGCTACATACTAGTATATCTGATTATCTTAAAATGCATAGTAAACTTATTTTCAAGACTTGTTTATTTTATAAAATATATTTATAGCAATTTTAATACTATTGCCAGCAGGTCAAGAGGTGATTCTTCCTCTCTACTCAGCACTGGTGAGACACATCTGGAGTGCTGGCCTCCCCAGTATAAGAGAGCAGATACTGGAACAAGCTCAGCGAAGAACTACAGATATGGTTAAGAGCCTAGCGGATTTCTCATGGCAGGCTGAGAGAGCCTGGAGGAGACAAGGCCCAAGGGAATCAGTGTGTATAAAAACCTGGTGGTGGAATGAAGGCAATGAAGGCAAGGTAGTCAGACTTTCCCCAGTGATGGCCGATGACAGGAAAAAGAACATTGACACAAATTTGAAAACATGGAATTCCATCTGAATGTAAGAAAACACATTTTCACTGTGAGGGTGGTCTGCACTGGAACAGATTGCCCAGAGAGGCTGTGGTATCTCCATCTTTGGAGATATCAAAAACCTAATTGGACACAGTACTACATAATCTGACTCTGAGCAAGTAGATTGGACTAGATGATTCCTTCCAATTTCAACCATTCTGTGATGCTGCGATTTCTGTTGAGTGTTAAAAATTATACCACTAATGAATTTTTATTTCAATATTTATAATAGCGTATTTTGAATCTTATATTAAAAATCTTTAAACAACAATTTCATCAACAGTCTTTGAGGAGCAGCTATTTGGAATAAAGCCAGACAGCCAGCTAGCTAGCCTGTCTGCCTGCTTTCCTGACATATATTGAAGAGAAGAGACATATCATGATGTCAAAAATCTCTCCCTAGGCAAATGCTTAAATTTCAGATGTTATCACAAAACTGTGGTGTTGCAATTTACCGTATTACCTGTCTTCATCCATATTCACTGTAGATTAACTGACTGGATCACACCCTTAGCATGTCAAAACCAATGGGAATTAATTAAAACTTAATGGATAGCTGTGGAAGTGAAAGAAGTGGGTGCCAGACATTAGATGGTTCATAGACCTACCAATTTTATTAGTATTTTTGTAGTGAAAATGCACATTCATGAAGAAAATTACAGAAAATGGAACAGTCTTTGCAGAATTTATTCAGATACCCAATATATGTAACACGGAGAGAAGAAATTACTCAAATACTAGGTTATTCAGTATCTCCAGAACAGAGTAGAAAACTATGACCATGACATGTGATTAACATATGTCCTGATTTGAGGTAAAACAGGACCAATTCAGTAACTTTAGTTTTTAGCCAGGCCTCTTCTAACTACTGAAATTAACAGCATGTTGTGCAGAAAACTTTGCTTTCAGAGTGGTAAGACCAATGTTTATAGTTGGTACCAAGGAATAGTATGCAGAGATGCTCTTGCTTATACTTATTGCTATAACAACCAAGGACAGTCGACTTTGTTATTTGCCCTGTTGGAGGGTTGGAAATGGAAAAGCATAGAGAGGTCGTATGCGTGGGGAGGAGCAGACAGGACAGGTGACCCAAAACTGACCAATGGGGTATTCTATCCCACCTGCATCATGCTCAATATAAAAGCTGAGGGATGAAAGGGTCAAGCCCTCTTTCTTCAATGGCTGGTGTCCAAAGAGGAGTCTATTTGTCTGCCTTTGATCCCGATCCTAAATCCAGATCCAGTTCTTGTCCATCACTGAGTCCAGTCTGGGACTTCCCCAGTGCCTGCCGGCGATGTGATAGTCATCTTGGGAGCTTGATACTGGTTTTGTATATATTTCATTATTTTATTTTTATTTTATTATTAATATTTCATTAAAGTAGTTTAGTTCCTTCTAAGCTTATAAGTCTTTCTCTCCCCTTAGAAGTGGGGCAGGAGAGAGAGCATCGTTGTTCTGCTTTATCAGGCCAATCTGTCCCAAACCATGACAATGTATTACAATACTGAACATTTAGAAACACATTTTTGTTATTTTTATTAAGGCACTTTTTTTTTTTTTTTAATTTGTGAGGAGACAGAGGTGGAGAAAGGAAGGTACAGGTTCCTGAAAAAATGACATAAGACATTATAAAATATAATCCTGTAATCTGTTATGAATCATGTAATAAGTGGTAAGTGCCATTTAAGGATACCTGCTATGCAGTTTTATGTTGATCACTGTGGACTTAATCCAGGACTAGAAACCAAACCTACAGTGCTGAACATACCACAGAAGTCAGACATCTTTCCACAATCAGGAAAAGGGAATGCTTTCCCCAGCTAAGAGAACAGCCAGACAAAGTAAATGAGAATCCTGATATCACCGAATCAGTGTCTGCTCTAAGCTTGAGAACATCAAAATCTATCGACTGCTCCCTAAGTGGGTTTTAGTGCTGTATTAAAATGTTATATTAGTTGTAAGGACTCAGAATTAGCATATGTCAGAGTTAATGGGATCATTCTTTGTGGGTTTTGTAGGCAGGAGTTTTTTGATTTACAATTAACAGGAGCAAGTGATCCATAATCAGTCACTGCAGAAATATGGAATGATTGCTCTTGCATCCTTTTTAAAATTTCACTGGAAAACGTAGATTCTCTAAGAGTTTAGGGCACAGAAAACAACCTTTTCTTGCAGATGTTTTGAATAATTAGTTACTATTGCATACTGAAAAGTAAGTAAGCTAGAACATTTCTCCCATAAGCCCCCTCAGGACATATTGTCTATGGTCAGTCCTGGTGAACGAGAAGAAATAATACTGATAGCTGCAACACTATTTATGTGTTAATTTCTGAAAGAACTGAATTTTCTTTCTGCTAAAATGAGACAGACCATGTCAGCCAGTTCTATGCACTTCCAAGTTTTAAGCAGTCCACTTTCAAGTTTTTAGCACTCAGACAGAAAGAAGCACGACACCTCCTCTGCCCTCCTCTTCCCTCCCCACGCACATTGATGAACAGTGGAAGCAGAACATCCTCAGCATCATCAGGATGTATGAAAAGATCTCTAAGCAGAGCTCTGCATGATTCAAAATTCTAGCTTCGGTCAACATTGTATAAGAAAATTATCCAAACCTCTTTCAGTGTAAATGACAACTCCTCAAAATGTTCCTGAGATGGTTAGTTCAGTGAACAAAGTCACTTTACTAGTGTTAATTGGCCAAACTCTACCATAGGGTAATTCCTTATTCTGTAGGTATTTTTTCAGTAAGTGGGTGTTCATTATGTTAATAAACAAAGGAAAATAAAAATAAAATGAAAATCCTAGAACTAATAAAGTATAATTAATATATAAGAAGTAAAGGTAGTAAGTTTTCACCTCTTTATTTTGCCCAGTAGCTTTCCTTGTGTGTGTTATCTCAGGTAAGTTATCTCATATGACTGCATTGTCTGTCATCTTTTATATTGTATTAACAGCATTATATTAATGTTAAACATATGATTTCTCAGGTAATTAAGAAAACTTTTAAAACATTTTCTTCTCTCAGCCATTTCAGAAGAGCAATAAACCTATCCTATCAATTTGGTCTTCAGGAAAAATTAGTCCTCTGTGGGAGAACATCTCTCATGACGGCAATCACAGCATCTACTATAGCAAGACGTATTTGCTTACTTGTGCTTCACAGTGCAACTTTGTGCTTGAGATTTATAGGAAGAATAAAAATGAAATACAGCATGTTTGTGTGCAGTATGCAGATCTGCACACATTATCTAAATTAGTAGATCTGAAATATTCCTGTTCATTTTGTATGCCCTTCCTGTTATTTACAGGATCTAGCTTGGGAAGATAAGCTAGTCTAACAATATCATCTTAGAGAATTTCAAAGTATTTCAAGAACTTTAAGGAATTGTATGCATTGAAGTGCCTAAGAATTTGTTTCCTCATTCTCAGAATTTTAGAAAAACTGAAAATAAGTGAAGCTTATATGCCATAAAACAGAACTAAATTAAGACAGAACGTCTCTCTCACTACAGAAAATACTCTGTAGCTCACCAAAACACTAGGCTGAAAGCAAGAGTTTTGTTCCAGATTTCTTCATTTCAGGCACATTTTATATTTTCCAGCTTAGAGGTTCAACACTGTGAACAAAAGATAAGAGAGGATTTTGAAGTCAATTAGGCTTTCAGCTATGCTGATAGACTGTCTCAATGCTAGTCCAAAACAGTATGTTTATGTTCTTTGCGTAAGTGAAGAACTGAAGAGCAAAGTGACCATATTCACCAACTCATTTTCCTGAGTGACTTTTGTTTGAAGGGGCTGTATGTGACACAGTCTGCACTCAGTCATTTTGACACCATCAGTATAACAACGTAGCATTCAGCACACCGCAGCAAATTTAAAATGTGTTACGCTAAAAAAGAACATCAGCTTCTGAGGTGTTTTCAGAAAACATTACTTTATAAAACTGATACTGTGTTACTGCTCATATACTCATTTGCGTTCAGCAATACTAATTGTTTCTACTAACAAATAAGAGATCACATAGCTAGTGAGTTGTTAACCTTTGGGTTCTCTTGATCAGTCGTTTTCATGCATCACCTAAAGAAATTTTTAGTATGCTAATATCTCTTATAAAAATAATTCGGAAATTACAGAAAACTATGGATTTCACGTGTTATAATTTACTGAATATATAACCTGAACGAAAACAAAGGGCTTTCAGTCTTTTAATCTCTCTGATACCTACTTGAGTATTTTCCATCTCAGATGTTCTCATTTGGGATTGAGATTGTGTGTGGTTGGAAAAAAAATTGTGTTGCATAACACAAATATTCTTTAAAAAGTTTACATCATTAAATGATGATAAAACCAGAAACATGACAAAAGGTTTTAGCAGAAAAACATTTTTTCTAAACAATATATTTTCAGTCTTTCTTTCCTTTTTTCTTCTAGTATATATCAAAAAACCCCAAACCAACAACAAAAAACCCACCGACAACCAAGAAGAAGAAATTATTATTGTTTCTACAACTGATTTGCTAAAATTGTTTTTCTGAAGAGTAGGCTATTTCACTCCAGAAAGCTCTAAAAGCTTTAAATGATGTGGTTAATTGTTACTTAAAGGGAAAATAGAAAAGAGGTTTTGGAGATAATTTGAGATTCTAAAGCAGCAAAGAGGCCTGGATGAGTCAGACAGTAAATATGGGCAATTTAGAAAAATGATAAATGAGCTTTCATAAAGAAAAAAAACCACCAAAAACCAAAAAAAACCCACAAACAAAAAAACCACACACGAAAAAAACCCCAAAGCAACCCAAAACCACAAAGCAACAAAACCAGCTGACACTTAAGGTCTTGGTACAGAACAGCCCTTTTCTATAACTATGGAACTTGTTGGTGGTGGGAGCATAACATCTTTGACAGAACTTTCAGTCAGAAAGTTTCCTCAGACTACGAAATTTCTGATCAAACGGAGAGCAGGTACAGGATCCAAGGACAAATCACTTGTTGATCACTGTTGTGATCAACAGTGTTAGGAAGAGAATACCACGCCTGATTCATGTCCTTGGGTTGCCTGAGGCAGATGAGAGATTTCAGTCTCAATCTCTCATATTTTAGATGAGTAACCTCATCAAAGTCTGTTTAATGAGCCCTTAGCAAGTCATTCTAAATTTACCATGTGGTAAAGTATGATACAGCAGAAATATTGACCCTGGATTTTCCAGATTCCAGCATTTTATGGGCGTTTTTTCGATTTGGTTTTGGGTTGTTTCTTTTTTTTTTTTCCTTTCTTCTTTTTTTCCTGGAGTACACTTGCATATCTGATTCTGGAAGTTTTGTGTGGTTTGTTTGTTTGAGGGTTTTTTGTTTGGTTCATTGGTTGCTTTTTCATCTTGTGTGATGCTTTTTCAAACACTTTTTTTTTTTCTGCTTTATTTCAGCAAGGAAGGGAAGGAAGTATGGGAATTTTGGAGATGGACTTTATTTTCAGCTATAATTTCTTGTCCTCTTTTTCGTAATAAATTGGTGCACCCTAAGATCTGCCTTTAGCTAACTTAAGTCCAAAACAACTATGCAGTTAGATCTCTAGCTATGTGGGGGTCCAAATTCTTTTGGTAACACTCCCGTCTTTCTTTAAAAAGACCAGTTTATGAATCTAAGGGACAATGTCTACAGAACAGGAAAATATTTCCAGCCTGACTGACAAAATTAATATTTTTTAAGCTGTTGCTAGATATCTCATTGAACTAGAAGTAGTAAGATTTTTCAAAAATTAGATCCCATTAAACCCTGGGGAAAAGTTCCCAACAATTGTGGAAGTGACCTAAATTTGGGGTTGAAAATTTAACCAGAAACAGCCACATTTGAGTTAAAGCAGTGAAGGGACTGACTGGGAATTATTTGAAAGGGATTTCTCCACTCTCCCTCGAGAAAGTTCTTACTTTTGCAGGAAAAAGTATACAATCAGCATAATCTCTTTGTGTTTTATATCAAATTTCTAATGTTATTATTTAAAGTTTATCTAGAAGCAGGCCAGCTCCATATAACTAACCTTATCACTCTTCTCATTCTCTTTCTCTTCCTCCATTTTTAGTATCTCTTCTGCCTGAATAGATTTTGCTATGTTTCTCCTTTTTCAAGTGCACTACATTTTTCCTTCACACTATGTGTTTTAATCTTCTTCTTTCTTTATTATTTCTTTTTCTATTCATGTGACTGACAAGGCTTGCTGTCCTCACTTCCATTCCCTGGTGTCCTATCAGGATTTCTTCCCTCCCAGCCTTTCCAATTTAGTTTTCATTTCCTTCTTGAGATAAATCCAGTTGTACTGAAGATTTCTCCTCTAACACCATGTAAGTACAGCATTAAAACTCTATTAATGGTAATTTAGCTAATGTAAAAGTGCAGATTACTTATAATTTCTGACAAAGTAACTCTGTGTCTTAGGCACTGTAATGAATCACCATTTCAATTTAAATGTATTGGATGCTTACCAAACCTCCCAAAGCGATGTTGGGAATGCTTGAAAGAATATTCTAAAACCTCTGACAACTGAAATCTAAGCAGCCCAAATCCAGAGTCTTTCAGGACAGTGGAGCTGTCCCTGGAGCTGATATTCAAGCTACCTTCTTGACCATGAGGAGGGTCAAGCCTGTCATGCATATGCTATATTTGTTTCATCTCTTGAATTAGCTCCCATATCTTCTGTTTTTGCAGCAGCCAAATGAGATTTCAGCCCAGAATCACATATTCTGAATGGGATCAGACAGTAGTTATTTCACATACATTGATATTTAGTTATTGTATTGACTCTTGCACAATTTAATCATTGGTGTGAGTCTGATTGATTCACTTAGATATCAGAAGTAGATTTGGC
Source organism: Chionis minor (assembly GCA_013398295.1). Lineage (NCBI taxonomy): Eukaryota > Metazoa > Chordata > Aves > Charadriiformes > Chionidae > Chionis > Chionis minor. Next base: position 13,338 of record VZSF01003004.1, read on the forward strand.
CCAATATTTTAAATGTAAGATATTTTCACACTTTAATCATGTCAATTATGCTGGGCAATCCTGAAGGTGTAAGTTCTGCTGAGTCCAGCAGCTTCATGAAACTGACAAAAAACACTCATCATGGTGCTGAGGTTAACATGCTGCTTTTTATACCAGGCAAGTCAGTGGATATTTTATGTCAGTGCTGGCTCAATAATTCTGCTCATCTACATTTAAAAATACTCAGTTGTGTTCTAAGATACAAAGCTATTAAATCTAAGCATATGGACTGTGTAACCACATGGAAGTAAAATTAGTCCAGCAATGCGGTTCTCCCCTTTCATGCTGTTTTTCTTCTGGATTCAATTCTAAGGCCTTGATAAATTAAGCCAGGTTATAAATTATTAATATTAGAATTAATAGAGATCTGTTGCAAAGGGAATAAAATAATATATATTTTTATATATATTTATTGTGCTGATCTACACTTAGAAGTTTTTCCCCCTCCTATTCCTATTTGTAGTGTTTCTCTTTATCTTTGTACAAGTCACCCACTCAGGGTTTTTGGGAGTGGGATGATGGGAGAGGTGTCTGAACAAATTTTTTGCTGAAGGAGATGGCAACTTGAAAATCTATTTTTCTGAAAGTTTTATGTTTTCATAACTATTACACTCAATAAGTATTCATTACATGTTATTAGCTTTAGCAAGGTATTTTAATGTAACAGCTCTGCACCATGTTCATATTAATATGCAAATAGAATGAGAATACAAAATTAAATGGAAATGAAAGTTGGAAGTTAATTGACATTTTTGTCACAAAAACTCAGAGAAACAGTACTTATGGTTTAATGGCAAAAAGCTAATGTGTCATCCTAGGGAGGGCTACATCAATCTAGAATTAAGACGATTTTACTGAGCAAAAGTGCAAAGCGCTGCTTGTGCATGCAGGTTGCCAACTCCCCCTATGTAGGTGGTCCCATCACTGTAAACCTGGACTAAATTGCTGCCATCCATTAAACACAGTGGCTGCCTGGATAACTGCCTAGCGCAGATTTACACAGGCCATCTATTTCTGTCAGAAATATGATATGTCACTGACAAAAGCTTAATTACTCCATTAATTAATAGGACAATTTTCAAAATGCCTTGCAATGCAGCTTGACACTCATTAGTGCCATTTATGAATAATTTCTCCCAGGGTATAATACTCTATAAAGTGTAATTTGAAAGGGAATAATACATGTTTAAAGCTTACATATCTGTGAAACCAAAATACATTCTTTGCTGAATTAGTCAGCTTTATGAAAATGCTCAGACCTATCTGCTGAATGCTTGGAAAGATATTTCTCTATATCAAAACATTTCTGGCACAGAACAGCAAGCTTATTCTGGATTAGACTCATTTGGAAATCCAGGCAGCCCTTCTTTCCCCATAAGAATTCTTGATCCTCCTCCAGTCAGACTCTTACTACCTTCAGTTCTGCATGAAGGCCAGGGGCACTGGAATGCTTGAAGTACCACTGTAATAATATATGCTTTTGTCTGTGGGTACCTGTATCCCTTTATACGACTGCACAAAGTTGAGGACAAAAGACCTGGCAAAGATTATTCCATCATATATCTTCTACAATATAGGATTAGAACTGAATTTGCAGCGGAGTAAAACTGCATGAGAAAAATGACCCAAAGTAAGAGAAATACGTGGAGAAAGCATGGGGGCAGCTCCACTATTTTATATGCTAGTTAGTCAGGTTGGGAGAGGAGAAAAATGTCAGAGAGTTGCCCTTCTGTTTTCACAGCCAGGAACATTTGATAATTTGTTTTGATAAGGTAGTGTCTTCCAGTGCCTGCTCTAGGACAGCACACCTCTTTCCTATTGAGCTTACAATTTTAATTTTAACTTAAATTTTTATTTTAATGTTTTTTGATGTTCTTAGAGTTCTTTCAACGTAGGGATAGGGTCATAAATATAGTCACCGGACACGTGGCCGTGCATGTGAAAATCTACAGAAGTCTAAATTTGAATATGGGCCACTGAGAAGCAGGTATTGCAGTTGTCGTTGCTCTTTGCACAGATTCAGGAAATAAAAAATTTCACTTCATTCTGCCTGTGCTGCTCACTAAACAACTTTTAGTGACAGAAAAGTTTAAATCACTTTAATACTCAGACTGAAGACAAAATAGAAATAATAATACAAAACAACAGTATGAAGGTTACCACAAAAAGCTACTGAGGAAAGTCTTGAAAAACACTTACTTTGTGTAGATGGTGGTACAGTAAAGTAAACTGCCTTACATGGGCATTAGTGCAAACTGTACAGTCTAAAGGATTTCAAGAAGGATCTTTTAGGTTCATAATCTAGGATTGTATGACATAAGGTTTTTGTTTAGCATCCACATATTTCACTGTTCAAATAGGATTCCCTAAAGGAGCTCAGAATTTGCTGAGTGTTCACCCTCAGAAAATTCATCTCCTTAGGGCATTATTCAATGCAGGCGGGGAGGTAGAGAGGTTGGGAAGGCGAAAAATGTTACCACTCCCTCTGCCTGCCCTGTTCCCCTGCACAAGTTGCTTGTTAGTCAACTGAAGAGGCTGAGCTGACAGAATGCTGCTGCCATGGATCAGGATCTGATTCTAGAACAGCAGGGATGGGGGACACAGTAACCTTTTCAGCCATCCCAGTCTTAGCCTTCTTGTCAATCAAAGCCCTAAGAATACATGAAAAAACAGATTTTCTGAGGGTGGGCACTCAGCAGTTTCTAAAAATCCAACTCTTTGAAAAAGTCTCTTTTAGACACATCAGTTAGAGCCCTTAAATTTGGTGCACAGCCCTTAATCGGCAAAATCTGGATACAATTCCACAGCCTAGGCAGCTAAAGCTGTTTGACATTTAAAAGTGCTGATTACCCAGCAAGTCCCATTAATCTTAGCGTGAATACAGTTAGGGTCTGTGGCTCAAATTTAGGAATGTATGCTCAGTCATAAGTACGTGAATAGTCAATTGATGACAGTAGTAGCATGACCCACCCTCCACCCC